>CM053506.1:44956611-45051611 GCA_028627145.1 Eidolon dupreanum
TATATATATATATATATATATATATATATATATATCATTGTGTGTTTACTACCCATAGTTATATTTCTTTTTGTCACCACCAACAAATATATGAAAAGATGATCAACATTGCTAGCTATTAGGGAAATGCAAATCAAAACCATAATGAGTTGTCATCTCATACTTGTTAGAATAGCTGTTATCAACAAGACAAGTAATAACAAGTGATGGAGAGGATGCAGAGAGAAAGGAACCCTCACACACTTTAGTTTTAGTTTTGATTTAGCAGGTCAAGGATATGTAGAAGGTGTGCTCTAGCTAAGAAAAGGAAGGATTCATTAAGTTCTAAATGTGGTCTTGAAAATTTATTTTACCCATATATTATCTTTAAGAGTGTTTTCCTTTCAGATCTGCCTTTAGCTAGCTTTTAAGGATTAACCTCATTTTGCCTCAGTCTTCTTATCCATCATTTGGGTTTAATAAACATGTCTAGAGCATGATATCGAGTGACATGAACATTGGATTAGAGGTCACAAGACATTTTACAGCCCAACCCTGCCTCTGAATAGCCTCATCACCTTGGTAAAAGACTTCTATTTTTAAAAAGGGGTAAAGTCTCTGCCAAATTTTACAGAGTTCTGTCAAGAATCAGTCGAGGTGATGTTTGTGACATAACTTCGGATACTGTAAGGCAGCTGTCCCTAACCTTTCTGGCACTAGAAACCTGTGCTCCTATGAGACTCTAATTCCTGATGGTCTGAGCGGTGATGCTAGCACTGGGGAGTGGCTGCAGATGCAGATGAAGCTTCACTTGCTCGCTCACCACTCACCTGTGGTGCAGCCTGATTCCTAACAGGCTCTGGATAGGTACCAGTCCTGGCCTGGGGTTAGGGAACCCCTGCTCTAAGGTACTCCATAAACATTATGGAACAATTAATAATGCTACCTAACAAAGTTCTTGCAAAGATGAGATACTATAATAAATGTGAAAGGCTCTGAAAAAAATCAGGATGTGCTTTATGAACATACAGGACACTGTGAAGCCTTGGCTATATGACTCCCTCATGTTTTGGGTATGAGTCCCAACTCTTCTTGAGAGACAGAGGCCTAGAGGAACCCCAGGATCCCTGAATTCTTAGTTCCAAGGAATTTTACCTCTTTATTCAACTCATGTGCTACTACTTGGCCATATTCTTAGGGAAAACAATTCTTGACCTAGTGATTTTCTTACTGTGTGTCTGTTGGGTGCAAGGCTGTGTATTTTATTTGCATCATTTAATGTAAGCCACACATTCTGCCCTAGTACCAGCAACTCAGCATTTGCATTTTATACTTTACAATTTGGCAGGGATTCTTCGAAATAATTTACTTTTATTGTCTTGCTTCAGATTTTCAAAGAATAACCATCTAGCGAAGCAGTTTATCCTTTCTATATATTCATTTTTGTTTGGAGACTCTTTAGCAGAACTGATGATTTTTAATCAGATTTCCAGACCACTCATCATAATTAAGTTTAGCAGTATGAATTATGTACAACTCACCATTACATCACACCTCCCTATGATAGGTGAGTGAATTAGAGTTCATCACAGGGTTTCCAGAGCCTTTCGGAGTGATTTATGACATTAAAAAAAAAAAAAAAAAATCTCCAAATCCTCCACCATCACTTAAAATACCTAGGAAAACCTGGGATTTTATCCCTTTTTCTTTTACTCTGTACCTGAAAATGCTGTTGCTTGTTAAATATCCTTCCCACAATCACTTAGCCTCTGAAGATTTTACATAGCTGTTAGAAGGAAAAGAAGTTAAGCAAAGTTGAATCTAAAAAGTATAATGCTGAGTGAAATAAGTCATGCACAAAAGAGTACTTGCTGTATGATTCCATTTATATGACATTCTAGAACTGATTTGGGGTGATGGAAATCAGAACAGTAGTTGCTTCTGGGGAATATGCGTTGGTGGGATGGTAGAAATTAGAAACCTAGATCTTGATTGAGGTGGTTGTACATGGGTGTGTGCATTTGTCAAAACTGATTAGATTGTATGCTCAAGATCTGTGCATTTTACTCTGCAAATATATCTCAATAAAAATTTGAAAAAAATTAATTATTACTTACTGTTTTGCATATGTGTCATTTTAGATGCACCTTTAATGATGATTAAAAGCTATGGAAATTTTGAGGCTATATGATGCCTTTTCCTTATACCTCTTTAGGGCTTAAAGAAGAAGATACTATATCACAATAGCAGTTCCTCTAAGTCATTGGATATTTGGAAAAAATTTGTCTGTCAGCTCTGTTAGCCAAGAATATTCAAGTGGGTACCTGCTGTCTGGGTTAGCTTTTATAGGAAACCATTATTCATTCTAAAAATGTTCCCTTCTTCTGCCATTTGACTTATATGGAGGAATAATTTCTTGGCTAATTTTTTTTTTTTGGTGCATACTCCTGAAATACAAATCCACTTTTTCTCATGAATCATTATCATGTACTACCATCAAAGGTTATTCACTGAAAGCTCAAGAAAAAAAAGCAATGAAAACTAATTTTGATTGTTAATGGAAATGTATTTTTAGTCTTAAAGAGCTTCCCTCAGCAATAATTATAGTTATGCCTCTTGGGTGTTTTTGGACTTTTAAATTTACATCTAGTAGTTCTTTTTCATTTAGCAGTTAATCTTTTAACAGAGCTCTGCAAATTTGTTCTTTAGTCTAGTGTTAGGAAAGAACTGACAGAGATTTTATTTCTTTTCTTTTTCTATTTAGTTTTTTGCCCCTTCTTCATTGTGCTTGCAGGTGCCAAGGCTGCACTCATTTTTGTGTTATGCTGTGTCCTGTGTGACTCTGGAGGCATGAGCGGCAAAAGGCCAGCAGGTAAAGCCTAGAGATGGAGACCTTGCTTTCCTGCAGGGCATCCATGGCACAACTAGCTGCCTCTGCTTCATGTGGCACAGAATTGTGGCACAGCAAGTGAGCTCATAAAATGTGTTTGCGGGAAGTAGGCAAAGCTCAACATTGTGGCCCAAGACTTAGAAAACAGCCTGTAAAAAGGCCAGCTTGCAGCTGTCTGCCTCTGGCTTCAGACATTGAAGTGTCTGTAGGCATATAGAGAGATTTAAAAGAACAAGATGAAAGCTTTTGTAGCAACTAAGATCACTTGCTGGGTTTGCAGGTTTGAGAACGAGGCAGGGACAGCTTAAAGGACATGGGGTTTTGGAAGAAATTTGCTCAGGTTCTCCCCTCTGAGTAAAAAACTGAATGGTGCCAATTAACCTGGTCAGCCTTATTAGGGAAAGCTTAAGCCACTACTGATGATCCTGCTTCTGGTGAAAACTGACCTCCCCCATGAAGCTACAGGGCAGCCAGACATTTGGGCATTTGCAAAGCAGCACTGAACATTATGGAACAGTTAAAATTAATCCTATGTACTGCAGCTCCCGAGAAAGGAAGCCAGCCTCACATGTCAATAAATCTAGATCTGTTTGAAGCTAACGTCACTAAATCTTCGTCTTGACTGTTTGCTGGTGGTGTCAAGAGCTGCCCTGGAAGATGAATTTGAGGGGAGGATGAAAAAGGAACCATATTAAACTGCAGCTCTGATAAGTTTAGTTAAGAGGCAGGAGATGTGTCCTTGCCGTGACATTCAGTGGCTGATATTTGTTTCCCTTTAAATAATATGCTGTACATCTGTGAGAATGATGGTTTAGGCTAGTGACATTGCATCTCCACCAAGGTTACTGCCTTCTGGACAGGCGATCTCTCTCCTTTCTTTCTCTATCCCATACCCTGTCAATAAATATCCACGTGTCTGAGAAATGAGATACAGATTTTAGAGTTGACACCAGAGCCTCTTTATTTCTAGAAGCAATGAAGTTCAACCCACATGAGCATGTAGGGAAGGGGGAGGGATTGAGAAAAACTAAAGGGACTGTCAGAAACAGTTTTAGTCATGAAACTGTCGCACGAACCTCAATAGCACCCAGTGGGTAAGTACCAGCACTTTGAGAATTTCTCCCACAAAATTCCATTTCACAAGTGAGATATGCAAAATCTGGGGACTCAGGACTTTGGGTTCTATTTTCTCCTGCAATTCCCCTCTCCAGTTACCTTGTTTTATCTTTACCATAATTGTAGATCTATGACTTAGGACAGCAGCCAGTAAACTTCCCCTGTAAAGGACCAGATGGTAAATATTTTTGGCTTTGCCGTCATACAGTGTTTGCTGCAATTACTCAATTCTGTTGCAGCACAAAAGCTGCCATAGTCCCTCAATAAATGAGTGGGCGTGTTTGTGTTGTGGACACCGACTTTTGAATTTCATATAATTTCCCATGCCATGAAAGATGATTCTTCTTTTGATTTTTTCCCCCAATCATTTAAAAATATAAAAATCATTCTTAGCTTGCAGGCTATACAGAAACAGTTGATGGGCTGGATTTGACCCATGGACCACAGTTTACTCACCTCTGGTATATGATTTTGCTCTGTCCTATTACTTTCCTTTGGCCAGTGTGAAAAGGTGGTAGCTGTCCCTTTTGGCAGGAGGATATTTTTAACCTAAAGATGAAGTTCATAGCCACATTTAACCAAGAGAATGGTGGATATGGATAAAACAAGGCTGGGATCTGAAGCAGACAACTCAAGTTCCCACACCAGCCCTTTAATGCTTACTACTGTATAACCTCAGGTTGATCACTTAACCTTTCTAGGCCTCATTTTCCTTTTATGCAGTGGGGCTAATTGTACTTCCATTGCCTATGTGTCATTGACTATTCTGTAGACCAAAGAGTTAAGATAAATGAGAGTTCTTAGTAAACAATGAATCGTTACGTGAATGAAGGGCTTTGGGGTTATTTTCACTGCTTCACCAATGTGGGCTCTTCTTGTTAACTATAACTGTTGTTAATATTAAAGGATGGTATCTCCTACATTTCAGCTGTGAAAACAGAAGCAGAATTTTAATTATACAAAGAAGAAAACAAATGTCATTTTTCCCCATTCTTAGGCTCTTATACTGGCTTGGTATTCCTGAGCCTCTTCAAATTTTTTGGCTGTTTCTCCCAGTGCATCCTGCTGCTCAGCCTACATGATATGATCATGTGCAGTTTGAGCTGTCTCACTGCTCAGAAAGCCTCATCCTCTTCTCTGTCTGTTCAGTCCTAGCTAATCTTTAAGGACAACTTGAAGCACCACCTCGTCGGGGCTCTTATAGAGGTTTTCAACCCACACAGCGCTGTCCTGTGTAAGTGGCTTGACCACACCTCTGGAAAGGTATCCTGTTCCCAAAAAGGCATGCAGGTTTTAAGGAAAAGGGTAATGGCAAAGGATAGAAGTTGCAGGTCAGCCAAGCAGGATATTTTTATAGACCGAGTCCCACTGAAATCATTTACTACTCAATGGGAGAAAGATTTAGATGTGAAATAAGGGAAAGGTCTAGAGAAGTTACTCTGGCAAGTGACATCAAAGAACCTTTCTCTTTTCAGCTATAATATTTCTGTTACACTTTTAAAGCATTTTAATGTCCACTAGCTCTTTTGATCCTTGCTACACACCTTTGATGCTCATGGAACAAAATTCTAATTCCCATTTGACCTTGAAGAGGTTGGGCTCAGAGAGGTTAATTTACTTGTTCTAACATCATGCAGGTGGTTCATAAGGAAGTTGAGACTGGGACCTAGCTCTGGTTACCGTACTTCACCCCACTCCCAATCCCTGTTGTAAGCCTGGAACATGGACTCTTGCTACATGCGGTATTCAAATTCTTGAGGGTAAGAGCACATTTATATATAAATATATTGAACGAACTGTCTTTGAATATGTCAGCTTCTCTCATCTTTACTTCCCAGAATGCATTTGTGAAGGAGTTTTTTGAGAAAGAGAGTTCATTATCACATATTTTCAGCTTCTTTTATTCTGGTCATACCTACATTATGTAAATACATATACACAGAGCATTTGCTTATTTATTCAGTCTGCAATGGGGGAAATGTAGGGCATTACTGATTCCTGGGCTGCACCTCTCGGCCTGAACACATTCTGCCTAAGCACCTTCGGTAGCTCCTCATTGCTCACCTAATAAGGTGTGAACTTTTTGGGTTGGCAGTTTAGGTCCTCCATAATTTGGTTCCTGCCTGTCTTTCCTCCTCACCTTCCATCTCAGAGGAAGCTATCTGCTTCTCCTTTACCCAACTCACTCCTTAATTCTTTCTCCTCCCTTGTCATCTACCACTTTGATCCACCAGTTTCCTCAACTTCCTCATATATCTTCAATTTTCCCTCTGCAAAGATAATTTCCTGTTAAGCTGTCATAAGCCATGTGTTTTCCCTACTCTCAAAACAAATTCTTGATACTAATTCTCTTTCACAGTGCTGTGTTCTCCTCTCTTGCTTCTTCATTTATTTGAAGTGTGTACCAGCATTTCTAGTCTGGGCCTCCCAGTGATAACCAAGCTCTGATGTTCTAAGATAAGGGCAAACTGTCACCTGAATGCCAAATCGAGACCACTATATATTTTTGTAGGGCTTGATGAGTTAAGAATGATTCTTACGTCTTTTAAAGGTTGAAAATTTTTTAAAAAATTATTCTTGACACATGACAAATGTACAAAATCCAAATCTCAGTGTCCATAAATAAAGTTTTATTGTCACACAGCCATGCCCATTCATTTTGGTATCGTTTCTGGATGCACTGGGGTTACAATAACAGTTGAGTAGTTACAAGGGACCATATGGCTCTTTACAGAAAAAGTTTGCTCACCCCGTCCTAAGGCATTGATTGTAACTTCTGTACATTTAGAAAGGTACTCCAGTCTTGGGAGAATTGAGAAAATAGTCACAGAAATCACATTCAGTGATTTAAATGAGGAATCCCTGTTGAAAAAGACTGACTCTCTCTTATTCTTTAGACCTTTTGTCAACCAGATCCTGGAATGGGCTTCCTCTACTGAAATATGTTCTATTAAGCTCTTCTGTGACTTCTCAGTCACCTCATCCACTGGGGGCTTCTAGATCTTTATTATTCCATCCTCTCTGTACCATTTATCTGTGTTGACCAGCCTCTCATTCTGAAATTCTGTTTTCTCACTTCGACAATGTGATTTCTTTACTCTCATCACGTTTTCCCTTCCTATTAATTAAATATAGATATTTCTTTATTTTCTAACACTAAGCAAAACTATGAATGCAGCTACTTTCTCTATGCTGATAATTTTCAGTTCACTTTCTCCAAAACTCGTTTTGTTTTTCCACCTTTCTTCTGGGCTTCTTCTCTTAGCTGCTCTGATCACGTTCACTTATCTTCTATCTCTGACACTATTTTGTTCCTAATGATGAAAGATTAGAACCTCAGTTATCTATGATATATTTCCTTAGCTCTAAATAGTTAACCAATTGCTTAATCCTTGATGATAATTTCAACATCCATCCCCTTCTCATCATCTTTATCTAGCTTCCCATTGTCTTTCTCTTTTTCCAGGCTAGACAATGATTGTTTCTCTCCCTTTGACCCTACCTTGCATACAGGCTACTTGGCTCTAGCAGATATTTTTTGAGTTCCTGTCACATCTCCTCAGTCCAGCTTTTTGGTTTCAATCACAGCTGGTATGCACAAGTCCACGCAAGCTCAGACTCCTGCTGACAGTGTCTCATTTAGGTTACTCCATAAGTCATTCTGAGTTTTGTTTGTTTGTTTGTTTGTTTTGCTTTTTGTTTTTGGGTTTTTTTTTTTTCTCCAGGACCTTCCCAGGAGTTACACGAGCTAAGCTCAGCCTGCAAGTACATGTGAGCCAGTGCTCCCATCAGGGGCACCCCTCAACCAATGCGGGCTGAAGCTGATGGATAATTGCCCAGCCTCCAGTCCACACATGGAATTCTGGGAGGACTTCAATGTGCTTCTTAGGTATACTGGAGAAGGAGCTATGTTTTATTGCCAAGAGTAGGGACCTGCATAATGCATCATAATACTGGGTTTTCCTCTTGCCAACCTCACCTCCACTCCTGCTCTCTGAGATCATCTCCCAAATAAACTTCCTGTACCTGTATATTCATCTCAGGTTCAGCTTTTGGAGGGATTCAAACTAAGACACAGGACATTCTTCTCAAAGCTTCTGCCCAGACATCTTCAGTGGCTTCACAAGCCTCTTGAATGTAGGACTGACTGTGTTTTGAATCCTAGGCTGTCTGGTTTGATACCAGCCTGTCTTCCCAATATTATCTTCTCTTACTTACTTTTACTCTTTGTTCTAGTCAAACTGAGTTTCTATTTGTTCGTCTTTGGCTCCATTATTTTACTCAGTATCCAACATATGAGGAAACTAAATGTAAATGTATATTTTTAGTGAATGAATGAATGTGTTCATCTTCATATCTCCATCCTTCATGTCTCTTCTCATTATTGCTTAGTTGTGATCTTTCCTTCAACTCAATTTTAAAAACTCTGCTTCTGTACCACTGTATGGTATTTTTTGATTTCTACTTTGTATTTATTTACTAGTAGTAACTGATAAAATGCAAATTCCTTGAGAGAAGTGATCTTGCAATTTTTGTGTGTGTGTATTTCTCCATAAATCTTATGGAAACATGAATAATCAACAAATGTTGGTTGAATGTCAGAAAATTTCTCACTACTTTTGTGGGCATCCTAGCTCCTTTTGGTTTGTTCTCTTCTCTGAACAAATACCTTGTTTCTCTGATTCTGTGGTTTGAGACTATTCCTCTTGCTTTTTATACATGCTTCTTACAGTGTTCACTTAATGGAAACTTTATTCATCATTCAAAACTCAGCTTAAATATTATCTTTTTCATAAAGTCTTTTCTAACCCATTCCTTCACCCTCCCCCTGTACTTCCTGTATGTTATGCATATATATTCTGCTTTAAGCTGCACACTTTTATTTGGCTTATCTATTTTCCTTCTGGGAGATGATAAGCACCTTAAGGACAAGGCTGGTTTCTTCCTCATTGTATCTAGTAGCTGGCTCCGTGTGCTGTAATCAATAAATATTTGCTGAAATGAATTGATTTGAATAGGTTAAATCATACCCTCATGCCTTTTCAATCATAGCATTTTAACTGGTGCCCCCTGACCTATCTTTGTGTGAATTTCCTTGAGTTTCATTTTGGTAATGGAAGAAATATCAAGCACAAGGAAGGCTATATATATATATCTGGAGCCAGTCAGCATGATCTACTGTGTTTGAACATGAATATTGGAACATAACTTATAAGAATGCCATTTCAATTATTTGTAAAATATTTAAATAGTATAATCCAATTTACATTCTATCATTTCCAATAGCTGTAAAATTTACACCAAAGTTAGCTCAATCACTTTAATTCAGTCTGGAAAAACAGTACAAATGAAAGCTTAATTTGTATTTAATCTCCCCCTTTGTTTCTACATTATTGCCTTTGAATCATTCCTTTTAGTGATTGAGATTTAAACCAGAAGAAAAGAAAAAGGCTTGATGAAATATTTGAGAAGAATATAACCCATAGTGAAAAGTTTGGAGTAAGTGTTTAAAAATTCGACTGGCTTTGTTCTTTGGGGTTTCAATTCACAGCAATGTCTTTGTTACAAACCCAAGGTATGAGATATGTGGGTTACTTTGTCAGAATCATAGGACTATGACTCTAAGGCATTTAAAACCAGGTGATTCATTTGAAGCAGGTTACATTTATGCCCTGTATATGAAGATTGGCAGGAATACAAATGTGAGTAATTATTATTTAGTGTGTTGATCATGCTCATATAATCCTAAATGGCTTTATGATCATTTCGGTGAGTTTTTCTCTCTAAGCTTTGGCAGTCTTCCAGTTGATGTCATCAGCAAGGAATAGCGGCAAGGAGAGGTGCCAGAATTGTGACTAACCATGACTTTCTGTCCCTATATAGCATCAGATCTGACATGGGAACATGGGGAAGGGGTAGGATGACCAAGTTGTGTGTCAGTGTTCAAAACAAAACAACCCTTTCTTGCCAGTTGGTAGAATTTATAGAAGTGTTATAGAGACCCATACCTGTCCTCACCTGGACCCTCTCCATCATCCTCTTACTTATCCTATCCTTCTCACCCCCGATAAGCCTTCTTGAGATTGAGAGGTGCTTCAGTGAAGAGAACATATGCCCTGGGCTTAATGAATGAACGAATGATTCTGATCAATAAGAAAGAACCAATTAAGCAAAAAGGGAAGAAAGAAGGAGTTCTTAGAAGAGGAGTGAGAGGGAGAGAGAGGAAGCTTGTACTAGAGTGTCAGAAATGAGAGCTTGAGAAGTGGGGTCCTTGCAGGAGCTATCTTGAGGTAGACACACACCTAAACAATACATAATCACACACACATACACAAAAACAAACCCACGTTCACATATACACATACAAAAACCATGTTAGAAAGCACTTACCTCATAGATACCTATATAAGAGTTGGCAGATTCCCAGCTCCTAACCCCTCGCCTGCCCCAATTTGTATTTATATTGGGCCTGATGTGTGACCTAAGGATCCACATCTTGATAATCACCCAGGGAGTTGGGAATCAGGCCACTAGAGCATGTAAACTTCCATTTTGGTTCTGATTTCTGGAAAAAATTAACTCCCTTCTGCATGTATTTTTTACATTACTTTCACAAGGCTTCATGCTGCAACTCCCATGTTTTTGTTCTTCCTACATTCTTGGCATTTTGTGAAGCATCAGCCCCTTTCTTCATACATTTATGGTTTTCAAACTTTAAAGTGTATCAGAATTAGTTGTGCCGCACTGCCAGTGTTTCCCATTCAAGAGGTCTGGGGTGGAGCCTGAACATTTGCATTTCTAACAGTTTTCCAGATGATATTGATGTGCTGCAGGCCATGCTTTAGAACCATTGCTCTACAACAAGCATAAGAGGGACAAGGATTGTTACCTGGCTTGGCTAGAATGAGTAAGTTGCCTAGGGTGGTAGAATTATACCTACAACCTATGTCTAAGTTCATAGTCTTTAACACAATCTCCACTTTCCATTATACAGGGCCAGGACTCGTAGAACTGATTACCTGCTGGGTTTAGGGACCCCTTACTTCATTGAGGGAAACCCATTTTCTTTTTACTGCTTTCCAGAATCTCTTTCTGTAACATGAGTCCTGTGCAGGGGGTTGGCATCATGCCTTGGTAGAGGCTACATCTGCTTTCTTGATGTGAGTCATCATCCAAAGCATGTCCCTGAACTAAAATGCTTTCCTCACCCTGGGTGACATAGCCCCTCAAATTCTGACCAATAGAGTTATCATCTTAAGTCTGTCACTGGGTTTTCTCCTAGTTAGTGTATGAGTTCTTAGAGGGTGTGGCCCATATCCTATTTGCATTTATGGCTCCCATACTTAATGCAGTGCTGGGCTTACACAAAATGGACAGTAGGTTGAGTGGATAAATGAGTGAATGGAATATGTTACTTGAAGGGTATGCATAATTAGATCTATTAACTGGGTTTAGATTAGTCTAACAGGCAAGCTAGCTTAGAGGGTAATAGGATGGGTAAGTTTTGAATACTTGGGGGTAATATAGGGTAAATACCACCTTACTTAGTAAAAGCTAAACTCTGAAGCTTCCATGATTAGTAAGACTCTCTTTGATTAGAGGGGTGGATGATCCAACTGCCCAGATCTTTCTGTGTGTACCAGGAGTTGAGTCATTCTGACTTGCAGAGTTCAGGGTTCTAATTCTGCCTTGACCAGCTGCCTCCCAGACCTCTGGGCACTGTCAAATTTGTTCCAGTCCACCTGGGCCATCACTTGAAGCTTTTGCTTCCACATAGTGTATGCTTTCCTGAATTCACAGCATGAGGAGCACATTCCTTCATAATTAGTGCCTTCTAAAACTAGACAAAGGGGAGTATTTCTTTCACACTTACCTTGGACATTACTTCTCATCTGGAGACACCTATTCCTCAGGTGACTACTAATAGGGATAACCTTACTATTCAGGTCAACTCTCAGTACCCTGTGCACAGAGGTGTAACCTCATTGCCAACACTTCACAATATCCTAATGCAATGGCAATAGCAGTCTTAGGACTTGAGTCATACAAGGTGGCAGGTAGTGTGAGTGGGTTGACATTTTCTCATAAGGATCAGCAAGTCTGGAATGTAGGGACCCCAGGGATGAGGCACCAGGAAAAAGGACAGGATTCCTGAACACTCACTTGGCTTCTGCAGAATTTTGCTTCTACTAGCCCTGCTTGCAGATCCCTTTTACCCCTGGAAACTCCCTCGTTGTGCCTCTGGGTTCCTGCCACACAGCAAGGGCAGCCACACTTTAATTATCAGCCACCTCAAGCCTCGGGACCTGCACCAGCAGTCTGGCATTCATGATGATCATTTCATGCCTCTATTTATGGATTCTAAATAACACGGTTGTGCTGATAGAAAGTGCTGGTGAGGTCCCTATAGATGCCACTGCTTGTTGCTGCACTGATGTGCATGTGCCTGTGTCCAACAGGATATAAAGTCTCGGGGAGGAGAAAGGGAGGAGGCAAAGGAGACTTGGAAACTCCTGCCCCTTCATTGGTCATTTTCACACCAGGGCACAGAGTTTGGGTGTCTGAAGATTGTTATGAGAAATCACTGGATTGGGATTTTTTGGGGGAGGAGTTTTACTTATTTTTTCCCTGTTTGGTGATTCTTAACTCTGAATGTGCCTTTTTGTAGGCATATGACATGTTGATTTACTTTTTTCATTCCTTGGATTGATGCAAGTTATCTGGGCTATGAGGAATATGGGACTGTATTTTCCAATATTTCATTTATGGAGTATCAGAAAGTTACTTAAACAAACAGGTTGTTTGCTGTTCATCCTTATAATTTCCTTTTCTTGTTTAGGAAAATTCTACACGTGATTCTTAAGAGAAATATAAAATTTCCATGAAGCTAGAAATAGTTCCTTAGATTTATGCAGTAGGTATAATATTTAAGCCAATTAAAATTTTTTTTTAAAACATTGCTGTTTGTCATCCTGATTCTTTTTTTGCATGCCATTAGTGTCCAGTGAATAGTATGTATTTCTTTCAGTCATTGTTGAAACCCAGTGTATGGGAACAGTGTTTATACTAGCAGCTGTTAGAAATCTGGGTCTATAGATTAATGTCAGCTTCTGAATGTAGAGTGCTTTAGTTAATTCCACCCAAGGACAGATGATATCATCTAGGAAGAAGGAATATATTAGAAACTGTCAGCCAGAAGGTAGTAAAAGGAGGTGATATGTTATAAGGAGTACTAAAAGGTCATTCAAAGAAGAGATATTGCTAATAACTCAATTAAAATTTTCACACTGACATTTTACAAATTTCTGTATAAGCCCTAAAACATTTTCAAAGCTAGCTAAATTCATACCCTAGATTGGAAAAACAGGGTCAAATAGGATTCACGCAATTCCTTTGTAGATGAACAAATTGGGATAATCTCCTTTTCTAGGAAGTTCTGACCAACTAATTCAGTGAAGCTACTTTGATATCTAGGTGAGAGAGAGGAATTTTGCAAGTACCTCTTTATTGGGGATTTTCCCCTTTCCTCTTTGTGGCTTTGTGGCAGTGCAACCAACTCATTTTGGCCTTTGACTTTCAGGAAGCCAGTATTTGCCAACCTGGTGCTTCATTGTAGTTATTTTCTGTATTTTTATACCTGGAAAACAAAAGAATTCATGTTCTTCCTGGGAGCTAAGTGGCATAATAAAGAGTGGGGATAAAGGCTATTGTTGCTTGAGCCTGCACTTGGAGTAGATATGCTTTTAAACCAGGTGATGGGTTGTAGTGCCGTGGTTCAACAGTCAGGCTTCCAGGACAGGAAACGGGAGTGACAGGGTTCATGAAAGCCAGTTGACCCATCTACCTGCTATCCTATTTGGAAGATGTTCTCACCTGGAGTCAGTCCTCTGGCTTCTCTTGATAGCTCTTTCTAATGCTCAGTCACTGTTAAGGTGACTCAGTTCTTCCTGTCTAATGAATGTGAGCATAGTTCTTTTCTTAGTAGTTTTTCCACAGTCATGGAGAAGTGACCAATATGTATGTATGTATTCAATATTTGCTTTAACTGCCTACTGTATGCATGGTGCTAATGATTTAGTGGTAAGGAAAAATAAATATGACTGCTGTCCTCATGGAGCTTGCAGTCTAGTGGAATGAGGGTCATTAAATAGTCACACACATAGTCACTGACACAAACAGATATCAAATCTCACCTGGGGCTGGGAAGAGAAAAAACATGGTGCTTCAGTGAGACCGAATTTGACTTAGGGAGCTTTGGAAGAGTGTCTCTGTTGAAATAATATCTCTCCTGGACCTGAAGGAGGCAGAGTGAATTACGAAAGATGGGAGAGGAGATCTTTGCAGGTAGAGGGAACAGCAAATTCGAAGATCTTGGCTAGACAGAGCTTGGCGATTACAAGGTACTGGGAAGAGGCCTGTGTGGCTGTTGGGGTGAGAATGACAGAGACAAAGTTGGGGAGGTGGGGAAGATCAGTCCATGGAAGACCTTATAGGCAGTGGTAAGGTGTTTAACTTTTTAAAATGTTTAATAATTATAAAGACTATGTTCCAGCCAAGCCAAACTCAAACTTTCTATTCTCACAGTAATATAATCCCAATTTCTTTTTCCTTCATTTCTGGGGACCTGTATTGAAACTCTCAGCTAATTTTTTCACTCCGCTTTTTTTTTTTTTGATTGACATTCTTTCTTCAAAGGTGATTGGCACAGAATTGAGAACAGCAGCTATAGAGCACCTAAAAGTTTGTTATAGGCATGTCAAAATGGGGTATCTTAGAGTCAGAAACTGTTGCCTGGTTGTCACAGGTATGGAGAGCTGTATGTTTTTGTTATGTACTGTATACATAGGAGCACTTAGCAAATGCTTGTAGATGAATCAGAGGTGACACCCAGCTCTCAGGAATGCAAAGCTAAGTTTTATCTTTTTAGCCATCTGAATATTGTTCATAAAGAGGGCCTAGGGAGGAGGGATGGGCACGGCTGCATCTGCTTTGCTGGCCTGTATGTGTGCTTGGGACACCTGATGCCAATTCCGTGATGGCACATTTGTCTTATTAAGTGCAAGCCAACTTCTCTTTCTCTTCAGGGGCCCTTCTGACAGTGGCCATGGAGGATGGGGACATGACGTGAAATCCAAGTTAATATGGTCTGTAAAGGGAGGTGGTGGCTGCTAGGGAATGCTCAAATGAAGACAAATGCATTGTTAAGTTTTTATGGACCAAGGCTGCGCTTTCATTAAGCATAATTTACATAACATAACTAATGCTCAAGGCCAAACAGTCCTTGTGGTCCAATGACAGCCCTTGACAACCTATGGACAGCAAGGACCTGTGCAGAATTCCTCAGGTCAGGAAGCCTCCTCTTTCTCCTTGCTGGCTCAGCATGCTAGTTGCCGGGAGCTCTCTCTTTGACCTCTCAAGCTACATGCTGATAACATCAAAGCTACTCATTCTCCTTTGCAGCAATCCAGCCAGGCACTCCCTAGGCAGAGCTCAGTTGCCATGTTCTCTCCACTCTTTCTGTAGAGGTTGGCTTCCTGGTGTGAGCCCTCCCTAATCCCTAGCTAGGAATTTTCTGGGGTTCATTTTGGTCTTGTGAGAGATTCCTGGTTTCCCTCTAGTGTTGAGCCAAATAGGCCCTGGGTTAAGATGTTAGAGCGTGAAGACTAGGCTATAATTAGAGCTGTCCGTGTACATCAGCAGCACGCTTCGGAGGTGAGGACGTCCAATGACATCCCCGGTGTGCTCCCTGAGCAGTGGCCTTTGTCTGCACCCATCTTCATTACATGTTAATACCAGCACAGACACTTGGGGGTCGGCTTTTCCACCTTGCACAGCAAAGCAATTATCATTTCCTCTCATGGCAGGGGTGAATGTTCGGTATCACATGATGGATTTTTGCTGGTAATCAGAACTTTCTGCCCATTGGTCTTCAGGACATACTTTTGTGTTGACATTTACAAGGTATATGTCAGGCAGAGCTGAGGTATAGAGTGAGAGAATGAAAGGGAGAGAGGGGAGAGAGGACCATTATATTTAATTTAATGATGACAATTTTCCTACATTTACACCTTCTAGAAGTAAGAGACAATAGATATGTGTCTTCTGCTTGCATGCACACTGAAGGAGATGACATGAGGAGATTCTGTTAGCGGGAATGGTGATATATTACCTTAATGATTTCATTGCTTGCCAAATAAAAGAAAAATTCTCACTGTGGTGTACAGCCTGTCCTCATCAGGCTATTCATTGTGAGGCATTTGTTGTTAAATTAGAGACATAGGAAGGAATTTTGACCTTCTGTAAGCTGCTTTAAGATTTTTATTTTTTTCTTGACTACCTTGACAGTTTGGTTCTTCTCAGTTTATAGGACATGCAGAAGTATTTATATACCTAATATTAAAGTTCATTAATGGATTTAAAGAGCTCTTAGATTTGGGCAGGTGGGTGTTGAATTAATGGAAAACTTCAGAGTAGAGTTCAGTGAAAGCTCTCCATTATTATACTAGTGATTGGAATTAGGGATGTGTTATTGTGTGAATTGTGGATAATTTGAATACCACCCACAGCACTATGCATTGGAGATTTAAGCTTGAGGTGAGATCCTGTGATCTAGGTAGGATCCAAGGGATCGTTTTCTCAGGGCGGCTGGGGACTGGATAATATGAATTGTAGACAAAGCGGGTCTAAGGTCTTAGTGAAATAATAGCACCAGGTGACAAGTCTGGTGGTTCAAGTAAGGCAGGTGGAGAATCAAGAAGGTAAGATGCAGGTAAGACTTGGAGCCAGCTGGGACAAGATCACAGGTAGGCTTGTGACTAGACCTTGAGCCAGGAGTGTTGGAAGCTTCTGGCTTCCATTGTCATATGAACCTAACCACAGCTATTTAAAGGAGTGCTTGACAGTAACAGCATGATTGCCATCCACTTATACTCTGTGCAGTCTGCTTTTTCTAGTAGGCTATCTAGATTTTGAAAGTAATAGAGTAATGTTTACACAGTAGAGCTTAAGAGCTGAAAGGGACCTTTGAGGTCATGGAAGTCGTGAGTTCAGAAGACAGGCCTAGAGAGGACAGCAAGCCTAGCTGAGGCCTCTCAGGTCATCGCTGGGCTTCTTTAGCCAGCCATATTGCCACATCCAGTTTTCATTAATTGGATTGTAGTAATTCTATAGGAACTAGGTTGTTTGCATACTTGGAAGGCCCCCTTCCCAAATGTACTGGTCAGCTTTGGAGCTGGACCTAGTAACTACTTTGGACATGATTCTATTAGAGCTTATTTTTACCTACTAGTTGTGTGACTTGGATCAAGTGACTTTACCTTTCTAGGTCTCAGTTTTTTCATCAGTAAAATGTCAGAAGACCTCTGTGGATCCTTTCAGCCCAAACATAATATGTTCTGTAAATAAAATTGTATATCCAGCAGGCCCAGTTAGAGCTCTTGGTATAGCCCTCTGTGTGATTATAGTCAGCCTCACAGAACCTGTGGAAATAGAAATGATACTGATACTTTGGATCTTTACCCATCTCAAAGTATACAGAAGAGAGGGCCCTTTAAGCGATAAGCTCCTTGAGGATAGTGGTCATATCTCATTCATTCGTGTATCTCCAAAGTCATCAGATTGCCTGGTGAATATTTGGTGTTTAATAAATTAGGAATGGCTGAGTATGGGAAGTTATGCCAAATTTCAGATAAGACATTTTCTACACTTTTAGGAAATTAACATAGACATTGTGTAAGCATATATGCCTAGGACATGCCTATTCAAAAGAAACTCACAAACTCCATTGGAGCAGTGGCCAAATCTGTCTTATTCACCACTGGGTCCCAAGTACCTTGAACACTACCAGGCACATAGAAGCTGCTCAGTAAATGTTTGTTGAAAAGAGTTAATAAAACTAAGACATGGTAGATGAGTAGTTTGGTTTAGGTTAACTGGAAGATGGGGAATGAATCTAGACCTGGAGAAAAAGAAGAAAATAAGAAACTTGGTGATATGTTTAATTTTGATTTCCTTCCATCTTGGATATGTCTTGTTAAACAGTGTACAGACTAATTTGAGTGTTTTCAAACTTGCACAGTGAATCACACATGGTGTACACTGCACTTGTGTCATGCATAGTAGGACCACAGACTGGCCCAAGATATGCTGGGAGAGATGGTCCTTCACCATATCACTGAAAAGAAAATGGGTGAAATATCTAATATTGTAGTTTAGTAATCATATTAATGACATCATTTGGCATATAAATCTGTTTCTGGCTTACTATGAGCACGCATTATCTGTGTTGTTGATTTAAGAAGCACTAAACTTACCAGACCTCCTCCATCAACTAAGTTGAGTTAAACCTGTGTGGCAATGTTTTTCTCTTTAAGACTAACTAGCTTTGCATGGCTATTTAACTTGCTCCTTTTGCTTCATTAATATTATCCTGCAATCAGATGAGCTAATTAGGCTGTTTTCTATCCACTGATTAGAAAATACAAAAGCTTGGAAGGTGACTCTAGCCATCCTCTGATCCAACTCTCAAATTTTTCAAAGGCATCTGATACTTACAAAGGTTAAATAATATACCCTAGGCCACACAGTTATTTAGCAAAAGAATTGGGACTAAAAATTTAGGTTCCTTCACTCCTAGGTCATTGTGCTTTTCCACTTTACCTTGAATTCAATAAAAATCCTTTTAGATTTTATAATATCCAAGATATCTCTCTTTTGTAGTAAGTTGTGCACCTCTGTTAGACATAGGACCTAGAATGAACAGATTTCATTCACCAAATAATTACATATAGTCTACCTTTAAGAAAACTCAAGGATTTCCAGTCAAGATGGCAGAGTAGGTAAATGCTGTACTTGTCTCCTCTAAAGACAACATCAGGACTACAACTAAACTATAGAACAACCATTATTGAGAATTGCCTGATGTCTAGCTGAACAAAAGTCTTACAACTAAGGACATATGGAAAAAGCCAACTTGACACAGGTAGGTGGGTCTGAGATACAGAATAAGGTGGTCCCATACCTGCATATGGCAGATAAAAATCCAGAGGGATGTCTCAGCTGTGGTGATCCCCCCAGAGAAGCGAGGGTTCCTAGCTCCAAACCAGGCTCCCCAGCCCAAGGTTCCAGTGCTGGGAAAACTAGTAGAGATTGTGACTGAGTAAGATGAAGGGCTGCTGGAGTTCTAGGCATTCCTCTTAAAGTGCCCACTCATTGATTTACTCACTGATGGACTCACTGACAGAGTCACTTGCTCTGAGCTCTAGCACTGAGACAACAACTTGAAGGGCACCAGGACATATGAGGAGGAACTGAAGTGTCTGGCTTAAGGGTGAGGGCTGGAGGGGGCAACTTCTTCTAGACAGAAGTGCTGTCAGAATTCATTTTTCCTTTGTTGAGCCCTGCCCACTCCTGGTGAGCAGACACAGGTAGGTGCCATATCTGAGTCTCCATCAACCTGGATAATACTCTTTGCCTTGCCCTGATGATTCCCTGAGTTCCCACCCTACTCTGGTGATTCCCTGACACCCCACCCCACCCAACTTACATGCCCACCCAGTGGCTTTTCCATACAAATAGCCTGTTTTAGCTCATGCTGCAGACTTTCCTAAGATCTCTCAAAGGCTCACAAAACCCAAACTGATAGCATGTGACCTGGGAGTGCCCTGTACCTCTTGCTGAGCAGCCCCAAGCCTGACATTAGCAACAGCTGGCCTTGGTTCATGTCTTGGCCTCTCTAGGCCCATTTCGGCCTAATGCAAGTTGTGGCTATTTGTGGATTGCTTGGTGGCTTATGCTAGGTGGCCCTGGGCAGGGCACAGAGTGCAACTGAACTTAGGCTGTGGTAGGGTCCCTCTCAGGAGGCGCCGGGGACAGCACACCTGGTGGCCAGCTTCGGACCAAGCCAGAGAGCCACTTAGGGCACATTTGAGGACTGACATAACCAAAAGGCAGACTGAGCAGGCACCAGGACCCTACAAAAGTGAATCCTGTTATGTAAGGTCAAGCCCCTGCACAACAGCTCCTCCATTGTAGTCACTGGCCAGCCCTCACAACCACTTAGCCTATGGGTAAATCCCTCCTATTGATATGTAAACAATAACCAAGGTTCAACTATAACAGAAGGGAACACAAAACTCATACAAAGGACACACCTGAAGCACCCAGCTCAGGCAACCAGGTAGACTATGCCATTGGGCCCCACAGGGCACCTACAACATAAGGCCACTCTACTAATACCGGGAGACAGACCAGCCCACCTAATACATAGAAATAAACACAGTCAAAATGGGGAGACAAAGAATCATGTCCCAAATGAAAGAATAGAACAAAACTTCAATAAAAGAACTAAACAAAATGGAGACAAGCAATCAACCAGATGCAGAGTTCAAAATACTGTTATAAGGATACTCATTGAACTTAGGGGAAGGGTACACAAATGCAGAGAGAACTTAAAGAGATAGAAAACATGAAAGTGGAGATAGAAAACAAAGAACCAGTCAAAAATGAAGAACACAGTAACTGAAATGAGGAATACTTTAGAAGGAGTCATCAGTAGATTAGATGAAGCAGAGGATCAAATCAGTGATTTAGAAGATAAGGTAGTAGGGAACACCCAAACAGAGCAGCAACAAGAAAAAATATTCCAAAAAAATGAAGATAGTTTAAGGGGACTCTGGGACAACATCAAGCATACCAACATTCACATCATAGGGGTGCCAGAAGGAGAAGAGAGAGAGAGCAAGGAATTGAAAACATATCAAGAAATGATGGAAAACTTCCCTAACCAGGCAAAGGAAATAGACATACAAGCCTAGGAAGTGTAGAGAGTCCCAAACAAGATAAATCCAAAGAGGCTCACACCAAGACATATTATAATTAAAATGCCAAAGTTTAAAGACAAAGAGAGAATCTTAAAAGCAGCAAGAAAAAAGCAGTGAGTTATGTACAAAGTGAGCTTCCCTAAGACTTTCACTGATTTCTCAACAGAAACTTTGCAGGCCAGAAAGGACTGGCATGAAATAGTCAAAGTAATGAAAAGCAAGGACCTACAACCAAGATTACTTTACCCAGGGAAGATATCATTCAGAATTGAAAGACAGATAAAGAGCTTCCCAGACAAGAAGAAGCTAAAGGAGTTCGTCACCGCCAAACCAGAAATGTTAAAGGGACTTAAGAAGAAAAAGAAAAAAAAGATCAAATATATGAATAATAAAATGGCAATAACTATGTCTCTATCAACAACTACTTTAAATGTAAATAGAACAAATGTTCCAATCAAACATTGGAACATGGGTGGCAGAATGAATAAGAAAATAAGAAATAAGAAAATAAGACCCTACATATGCTGCCTTCAAGAGGCTCACTTCAGATCAAAAGACATACACAGACTGAAAGTAAAGCGATGGAAAAAGATATTTTATGAAAATGGAAACAGAAAAACTGGGGTTGCAATACTTATACTAGGCAAAATAGACTTTAAAACAAGACTATAACAAGAGACAAAGAAGGGCCCAAATATGTCACTTCTGGGTATTCATCCGATGGAACCCAAAACACTGCTTTGAAAGGAAATGTGAATCCAAATGTTCCTTGCAGCATTATTTACAACAGCCAAGATATGAAGGCAACTTTGGTGTCCATCAGTGGGTGAATGGTTATAGAAGAGGTGGTATACGTATATAATGGAATATTGCTCATCTATAAAAATAGAATGAAATCTTGCCATCTGCAACAACACGGATGGACCTATCGTGTACTCTGCTGAGTGGAGTAAGTCAGATAATGAAAGACAAATGCTGTATGATTTCACTTACATGTGGAATAGAAAGAATCAAACAGCAAAACAGAAACAAATTCATAGATACAGAGAACATTTTGATGGTTTCCAGATGGGAGGGTGATTTGGGGGATGGGTAAAAAGGCGAAGGGATTAAGAAATACAAAATAGTCACAAATGGTAGTTACAAAATAGTCACAGAGATGTAAAGTATGGCATAAGGAATATAGTCATTAATATTGTAATAACTATATATGGTGTCATGTGGGTACTAGATTTATTAGAGTGATCACTTTGTAAGTTATATAAGAGTCTAATCACTAAGTCGCATACCCGAAATGTAGTATAATATTGTATGCCAACTATAATTGAAAAAGAAAATAATTATTAAAGAAAAAAAACATTTGAAATTATGAAAAGAAGTGATCTTTCTGTAGATAAATATTTATAAAATATATGACACTATATATTATATTTGTATACACGTATAACATTTAGATAGAAGTATAAAAGTAATATCGAAATAATATGTGTTTAATTATGAATGAAGTCCTATAACAATCCTTGCAGAGCAGAAGTGTGTTGACTCCGTCAGTATTGTTCAGTCCCAAAATGAAGATAAAACTTGGCATAAAAACATGTATCAATAGAAAAATATGATGCAAAAGAGTATATTGATTCACGAACATTTTCATAAATGTGTTTATCAGAGAAAATTAGATCATAATTGTGAATTATAATAAGGGGTAGTGATGGAGGCCTGGGTAGAATTCATTTTTCCCAAAACATCATCCTCAACTTAAGCAGGTTTCCATGAGGTCTAATTCATGTGTTGGCAAACTGTGACTCATAGGCCAAACCCTGAAGCTGCCTGTTTTTGTAAATTTTTATTGGAACATAGCCATGTCCATTTATTTACTATCATCTATGGCTACTTTCATTCTATAACTGCAGATACAAGTTGTCTTGATATATGATTTATGGTCTACAAAGTCTAAAATACTATCTGACCCTTGACAGGGGAAGTTTGCAAACCTCTGACCTAGATGCGTATCTGCTTTATAACAGTGATTCTACTACCATCAGGCAAGGAGTCTTCATTTGGAATCTTCCTAGCTGAGTTCTGATAAGGAAGGGAGAAAACGAATTTTAATCATCTTGTTGAGAAGTGTGTTTTAAAATCTAGTCACCAGCTGCCAGTTTTTAGTCTACATATAACCTCTTTGTGATCCTGGGAGAATGAAATTAACCACTCTGGAACAAACATGCAATCTTTTTATTTTTTTCACTTCTTGGGAGAGTAATAAATGTAGTCGACGACTCTGGATTCCATTACTATGTAAGAGCTCTTTAAAAACATCTAACCATCTGCTTAATGGCCAGTAATATGTTTCTAATGGTCACTCTCGATAAGACATTTTTAGTTCACTACTGTATAATAGTCATCCAACAGCCAAAGGCTCCTGAAGTAGTCTGATCAAAGGCCAGTCCCCAGCTCTGTAGTGGCAGAGGCCTGGAGACAGTTCTAAAGAGAAAAATAGATACTTTCTGATATTTACATGGGAAATACTCTTCTGTCTGATGAAGCCCTGGGCGTACAGTGAGTATGGTTCATGGTCTACAAGTAGTTTAGACTAATACAAACTCAGAACTTAGATTTTGGGGCATTACATGTCCAGATACAGTTGCATCTGGAGGTCAGCTCAATATCTGTCCTTTCATTTCAGATGACATACACTGAACTCTTGTCACTAAGTATACTGCATCCCTGGTCTGGGCCCAACAGCTGGTGATGGCTGGCAAATTATGAAGTTCTTCGCTTAAAACAAACTAAATTGCAGACAAAACAAGCCATTAGCTGAGTAAATACTGTATCTTTGTTTAGCTTGCATAAGAATAAAGAGATTAGCAGGAGTGTTTAGTGTTCATAATTATTAGTAGGAGGCAAATAGTAGGCTCAGGCTGACTGGAGATTGTTTCATTACATCCAATTAACACCCACTTGCTTATTCTTAATTACTTCTGCTTGATGACAAAGGAGTATAAATGTCATTCTTCAAATGTACAAATAACAGCTGGGTTATCAATATACATGTATTCGTAATATCATATCCTGTTCATTTGGGGGTGGCTATTTAATATAGTCTCAGTAGAAGGATGGAAAATGAAATGTGTCCTTGTCAAGGTTTCAGTAAATACTAAGGGGAACTTAGATAAAGTGCTGAAAAATAGATATTAGGATAAAAATGGGTTTTTCCCTTGCAATCTGGTTTGGAAATATTTTCTTTGAAAGTGCCTCACTATCCATTTGTTTGAGAATTTCTTTTCATCTGTCCATTTTCACTGTGACACAGAAAGTTAGGTTGTAGCATAAAGATCAATGATTATAAACTGAAGTATCTGAATGCAAACTTTCTAAAAAAGGGTGAGCCATGTATACCACAAATGGTATGAAATGAAAATCCCCACTTCAAGGGGGTTTGCAGAGGTTTGAGAAGCTGAGACAAAATCAGCCTCTGTCTGAGAAACTTAAAGACCAGCCTGGTAAAGAATACGTCATGCTAGCATGTGTGGTAATCTCAGAAGCATATACAGGGGATAAATACGATGAGCCAGATTTGCTTAGATTCGAACCTAAAATTAAGACCACTGTTAGGAACACTAGAAGTCATCTTTCTTTTCTCAAGTTTTTAGGGAAAAAATAAACAGATTCTTCTCCTTCAGTTATTTTTTGGATTGGGAGGAGTTGATGTTGTTTTCTTTGTTTTTCTGAGAAGAGGTTACTAGAGCCTTGAGTTGCTCCTCCTTGCTTGCTTGTGGTGTCAGTGATCTTTCACTGGAAAGATTTGGATAGTAATATTTTTTCTGGGTCAAATTTAGATATTAAATCATTCTTAGGTAAAGAGGGAAGGAATTTGGTAGCAGTGAAGAATGGTGAGGTTTAGTGCCAGAACATCCTTAGAACTGGCATATTGTTTGAAGATCGGAGCTGGACTTGCAGTGACAGCCTGTTGGTACCAAGCGAATCCACTGTCAGTTCTCAAAATCAAGCAGCAGGTAGTTACTGAGCACTTGCTTGTGCACAGTATTAAACCAGGCATCTGAGGAGATATGGAATGGACCAAGCCCTCCCTACCTGGGAAGCTAGGACTTTTCTATTACATAGTCATGTTTAATTAATGGCTAAATCGCATGATTCAAATTAAGGGCTATAGAGGTTTAACAAAGAAGGCTGGGCTGGGCAAGGAAGACCAGAATATTACAATTGGGACCTGAAGAATAGGAAGACTATAGCCACTTGGAGGATGTTCTAGCTCTGGTGGTTCAAAGACTGGTGGGAGAAAAACCTTTTCCTGGTAAGCAGAAACATGGCCTCCTTGTTTTTTGATGCAGAACTGGCCCAGGTCCATGCTCAGGCTCAAAGACTAGTAACCTTGGTACATCTCATGCTGTTCAAACACAGGGCTGAATCTTGAGATGGAAGGTCATCTCAAAAGGAGAGGGCCCCAGGTAGATAGTTAATGAGCATTTCTTGAGACCTATTTCTATTATGAGGGAAGAGACATTAGGCAATCTGTTAAAGTCAAAAATTTATAAGTATATTTAAAGATTTAAGGCTAAAATGGAATATCTTAGACAGTCATTTGAAGTCTCTATATATGTGGTGGCTGATATTTAAAAGGCACGCAACACATTAAAAAATGACCCCAGAAATAGTGTACCCATCCCTGAATAATAATAAAGGAGCAATAACAGGGAATAGAGCATTGTCAGGGCATAGTCGATTCCAGCTCAAGAGATGACAGATGATGGTCAGGGCCATCTTTGCTGGTGATATGAGAATCTGATGCCAGTGACCTCTGAACGGACAGAAAGGGTTGGCTTGGCACATTGTGTAAGAGTCATGAAGTAGAAAGTTAACTCTCAGAAAGTATCCATTTTTCTCTTTATAGCTGTCTCCAGGCCTCTGTCACTATAGAGCTTGGGGACTGGTCTTTGATCATACTGTTTTGGCTATTGGATGACTGTTATACAGTAGCACCTGTTTTTCTGTACCTTGGGGCCCTCCTTTGGGTCGGGGAGGGGAGAGAGAGAGGAGAGGAGAGGAGATAATAGAGGAGAGGAGAGGAGAGGAGAGGAGAGGAGAGGAGAGGAGAGGAGAGGTAATGGTGCAGGGGTTCTGCACAGTGCTTTATAGAATTTGACAAGATTGATGTGGTGCACACAGTAGGAGGTTGGGAGTGTCAGCTGGTATAGGGCTTGTATAGTATAGTATAGAATGTGGCCCAACTAAAGTTTGTATTGTATAGAACTTGACCCCACTGAGAAACCAGTCAGGAAGCTGTTGAAACTTTCCCTAACCTTCCTTCCTCACATGGAGAAACAAGAATGGATTTGCTTAAATAATTGCTGATATGTGTCTGTTAGGTCCTTGCTATGAAAAGTGTAGGGTGAGTGGTCAGTTCTTGCCAATAATTCCATATCCTATTTCTCCAGAAATGCCACTGCTAGGAGCATTTTACTTGCATGTTTGACTTGTCATCCCTAAGTACTGTCTGTGTCTGGTCTTGTGTTTGTGCAGATTGAACATTGTGAACACTTGGAGAGTAAGGCCTGCCCTTCACCTCACGGCTGGTATAGCCAGCATCTCACTCAAACAGGGACGATGTGTGTGAGGCAAGGACATGGGGATGAGGAACAGAAGGCTTGAGTTAGAGATTAACACCTTCCTATTGGTCTTACCTGTCTAAACTACCTGGATCATGGAGTTGTACTGAGAAGTATTTAAAATCAAGGTAATTACATGGAAAAATGCTTTAGAAACTATAAAATGCCACGCAGGTGTACAAACATGCTTGGTTAATTTTGAATGGTGGAACTGTATATCGAAAGAATACTGACTTTCATGTCAGGAGTTGGCCCAAAATGGAAGCCTAGCCCCTTAGCTTTTAAGCAGTTAACATTTGGCAAGACCAATTATGTGCCTTTTTATTTATACCTTCAACAAATATTTCCTGAGGGTCTATTATGTTCTAGGTGTTGGGAAACAGCAGTGACTAAAACAGAAAAAAAAAAAACAACAACAACAACGGATATGTCACCTCATGGAGCTTGCATTCTCCCGTGTGGTATGTTGTGAGAGACACGTCAGGAAGTAGTAGTATGAAGACAAATGGAGCATGGGGAGTGGAATCAGAGTGAGGAGTGGTGGACACTGTTCATAGAGGGAGATCAGGAAAAGCATCTCTGATGAATGGTGTTTCAGCAGAGACCTGAAGGAGGTGAGGGGATGAATGAGCTTAGTATCTGCGGAGGTAACAGCACATGCAGAAGCTTGAGACAGGAGCTTGCTTGGCTCCTGCAGTACAGCAAGGAGGCCAGCGTGAAGAGGTGGGTGGGTGAGAGGAGTGCCATGGCACATGCGTTCAGGAGGTGTTTCAGAGGCTGGGTCATGTAGGGCCTTTTAGGTTCTGGTTAGTATTTGGGGTTTTATTCTGTGTTAGAAGGGAAGCCATTGCAAGGCATTGAACATAATTCGACTTGAGTTTAAACTCAGATTGATGACCTATGGTGGTGGTTTGGAGAAAACCAGCCCAGAAGCCAATGTTGAATCAGGGTGACCAGGAAGGGGGCCATTACGATAGTTTAGGTGTGAATGAGGGTGGTTGCCATGTGAGTGGTAAGACATGGTCACATTCAAGATGTTTAGGAGGCATCAAAAGGCTTTGCTGACTAGAAATGCCATGTGAGAGATGGGGGAACAACAGGAAGATTGTACATGCCATTTATTGGCATGAATGAGCAGGTTTGGGCTAATCACGAGTTAGATTCTTGACCTGTTAAGTTTGAGATGCCTGTTAGCTATTCAAGTGGAAATGTCAAGGAGGTAGCTGAGGTGGGAGGGCTTCCATGGGGAGGCATCAGGCCTGAGAATGGAAATTTGGGAGTTTCTATTAGTAAGAAGATGATATTTAAAGTCGTGCGGTGGTTGAGATCACTTTAGTTCTGCACCAGATTCAGGAAGGAATTAGTGTGATGGCGATGATCAATGGGTTTTGGTGATTGTGGTGGTATTACTGAAACTTAATCAGCTTTAATGTTCTCTGATTCCATATAGTGCACCTTATATATTCTCACTAATTATATTCTCTGTCTGCTCTAATTTTGAATACATTTTAATGTCCATCAGTTGCAACAAAGGGAAGAAAATATGTTATCAGTTGAACTCTTTGGTTTCTGTCAGCCTGTGCCAACTCCAGTGCACAGTAGTGAAACGCATGCTCCATAGTGGCCTTGATGAGCTTATCACCTTGAGCTGGCTCAGCCCAGGGGCTTTGGATTGTGAGGGGCTGGTAATCTGGGCCCAGTCTTTAGGACTGCAGCACAAAGCAGGGCAGATGAAATATTCCAACTCATTACTTACAGGTGTTCTTTAAGGGAGTGCTTAGGAAGTTTTACTCAATTTAACTTAAGACATAAGTAATACCATTCCCAATTCAGGGCAATGGCTTAGAACCTGACTCAATGTCCTTTTTACTAAGTAATTATCCAGATTTCCTTACTAAATGTTATTTTATGTATTATGTTTAATAGCCTTTTTCTTTCGGCTATGGTAGGATGGTAATAGCAGCTGATAATAGATCACATACTCATCTTAAAGTTCTGCCTCTGGCACCTGTGGCCAGCATGGGCGGAAGTTTCCGGTCAGGGCTCAGATCTATCCCTTGGCCTCCTTACTCACTGGTCCTGGGTGGGTCTGCATCTTAGGGGCCTATGAGATCACAGATAATTTCTTAACCTCCAAAGCCTTGCTTGTTTTTAAAGATTCAGGGGAGCCTAAGGAGCCCATCTGGCCAGATTGCTCTTTTGCCTCAGTTCATAGCCCCCTTTGGAGAGCTGTAGGTGACAGAGAGGCAAAGACCTAGTGGAGAGGATCAGAGTGGCAAAAACCTCTGGATTATGGTTAGATGTCCTAGATGTCTGATAAAAATAAAGAACTGCTGCCATTGTACCTCAAGATGGCCAGTTCATTTCCATATCCTGATTATTGGCTCTCAGTAAACGTCCACTGGATTAAACTCATGTGGTAGGAATCGTGTTGTTTGTATAGTGTGTATATTGGGCAGCATGTGTGCTGGCTTCTTAGTGATGACCTAGTATCTTCCAGGAGCTCCTGAGCACCTACTGTTAGCCAGTTGAGCCCTCAGATAGTTATTGAGTGCTTAGCGGGTGCATTCATCTCCACCTGCCATGAAAGTATGTTCTCTGGAGAGTTAAGACTAAGACCCACATCAAAATATGTGTGATTACCTAGGAGAGAGATGTACAACACTGACCTCGGTATTTATAAACAGGTTAAATGTATATTCTACACTCAGAGAGTTTCCAGTCCAGTTGAGGAGGCAAGGTGCACATGCATGAAATGTCAAACTGCATAATGCCTAATATTAATTGGAAAGCAGGAGTGAGCCTCTAAGCATCATGAGCACGAGTGGATCTTTTGGCTGCACATTGGAATCAACTGGGGAGTATTTGCAAAAGAGGATGCCTGGGCCCTAGCCCAGATCTCTTGCACATCTCTATATTTTAAAAGTTCCCCAGGTAATTCTGATGCGTAATAAGGCTTACAAAGCACGACTCTGGAAGGATAGGTTGGATTTGGGTGTCTGTGGGTGGGAATTACAGCTTGGCTTGAGAAGGATGCGGGCAATGCCACGAGATGAGTAGAGGAAGGCTCCTTGATACAGTGACCCTTAATCCCAGGCCTGGAGGGAGTGGGGCTTATTTAAAAGGAGAGTATAAATCCACTGGGAAAGGGAAGAAGAACTTGAAGTCCTGGAGAGGAGATTGAATTTTATCCTAGAAGCTACAGGGGAATCCTGTAATCACCACCATTTTTATGCGACCTCACTTTTGATTGTGAGTATTTGGGCTTTATTTACTGCATGATGGAAAGCTTTTGAGGCAGTGAGCAATAAGAAGACAGTGGTGTTTTAAGCTGAATCGGTCAGGTGCCAGGTAGATTCAAACAGAGAGAGTATCTGGAAGCAGAGATTAGTTAGGACTAAAATTATTTACAAAAAAAGTGCCACTGACAACAAAAAATTATTGATTGAGCCCTCACTGTTTCTTTCAGGTGCTGTCTTAAATCCCTTACATAGATCATCTTTTTTAATCTACGCAAAACCTTGTGAAGTTGGTACTCCTGCATAGCATGCCCATTTTACAGATGTGGAAACTGAGGTACAGAGATATAACTTGTCCAAGGTCATACAGCTAGCTAGTATCAGAGTTGGTATTCAAGCTATACTGCTTGAATCCACTCCGTTACATGCTCTTATAACTCCTAGGACTTTGGCATGACAAGTGGTAATGGAAAACTGACATACATGATATAAAGAGTAAACCTCAAGTGGTGCAGTGTTGGAATAGTGTTGGAATAATGTTGGAAAATCTAATAGCTACTGAGCATCTACTGTTTGCCAGTTGAGCCCTCAAATAGTTATTGAGCTTAGTGGGTACTGGGTACTGAGACAATACAAAGATATGTATTGTCTTAGGAAAGTGGGGAAGAGTGCCTAAGGGTCTGTGTATAGAACATGGAGAGGAGTTAGAATAGGAAATTGTCAGCATGATGACCTTATATGCAGTCTGCTAAAAATTCACTGAAATTGTTCGAAAAGTGAGTATTGGTTTGGAGTAAGACAGATAAGGGTGTGAGTTTCAGTCCTCTCCTTACTAACCTAGTGATGCTGGGCAGTTCACATAACCTCTGCATCTCATTTGTTTTCATCTGTATGTTGAGGATGATAAAAGCATCATTCTCATTCGAATGTTGAGAAGATTGAGCTAATGGATATAAAGTGTATGTAAAGTACATGACATAATAGTTATTCCATCAATACTAGCCATTATTACTATTATGATTCTCATTCTTACAATAATTCATGGGCAATAAAATGAAATAATGACAGCACTATTTTGGAAAGAATACTTTGGTGTTAATGGGTACAACACAAACTCAGGAGCTGCTAGGATTACAGTTCTGGCTCCATCATCTGCTAGCTCTATGATTTGAGGTAATTAACCTTTTCTCAGTTTCTCCATCCAAAAATAAGCAAAACAGTATTAGTAGCTACCTTGTGGGTTTACGGTGATGATTATATAAGTTAATATTATATAATGCACTTAGAATAGCACCCACCTAACACCCTTTTGTTGATGGTCTGAAGGTTGTTGTTTTCTTTTAAGTGTTAATATCCTCTCTTCACTGCCTGTTGCCTCTGAAACTTTTAGAACTTGTGGCTATCACCTGGTACATAATAGAGACCTGTGGGCCTACGTGTTCTCTTGGTTGATTCCTATTTAAGTGTTGAGAATGTGCCTGGGTAAGTAGCCCATGCTGCCCCAAATGTAGATTCACTGAACAAAGTGACCATGACTGTCTAAATATTATATATGGGTGACAATTTTACATAAAGGACTGAGTCCATCCATTGAAGTAATCAGACTGGGTCATGGGTTTCTGAGATCAGTCTCCTCCCTGAACATTTATCCACCCTCTTCTCCCTTGCTGAGACCCGTGCCGAGGCATGGATCCAGCTCCACAAGTTGCCTAGAGGTAATGGTGCCAACTCTGGGATCATGCATTTGAGTGCATGCCTGCCTGCCTGCGTGTGTGTGTGTGTGTGTGTGTGTGTGTGTGCATGTGCATGTATGTGTGCGTATGTGAATATCTGTAGCCTGAAGGTAGTTCTTATGGTGCTTCGCTTTGTTTCATTTTTTTTTTTTTTGGTTGTAAAGTTGAATAAAAGGCACTTAGTCCAAAACTTTAAAAAATTGCTACTGGGCAAAGTAATTTTGTGTCAGGCTTCTGTTCGGGGCAGATTTACACTGGTTATAAATCTCTGAAATTAAGGTCTTACCATAGAAAAGCTGAAATGTATTCAACATTAGCAGATACCGAGCCTTGCTCTGAACCAGTGGCCATTCTCCCCTCTTGTATAATAAGAATATCTACCTATGTGTTTGGGGTAGTAATAAGCTTAAATATGCCTCTTAGAATGGGTAATGGCTCTCCAATGAGTAGCAGAATTTTCTATCAACAATTCTTTCCCTAGAATCAAAGGTTAAGTTGAAGAGTTTGATTTAATGACAAAGTTAATTAGGCCTTTAACATTACAGAGACTTGCCTTTCGTTTTCTAATCATGATCATGGTCTAGGGTCAACAACCTTGCAGAAGTGGGGTGCGAGGGGGACATAAGGCTAACCCTTGTCCTTCTGATATTTGGAGAGGGCTAGGATTACATTAGGGGTGCTTAGAAATTTCTGAGTTGACAAAGGGCCTGGAGAATGCTTCCTAGTCCTAAAATGTTTCTTCCTCACTTGCACCAAACCTTAGAATTATAATACACTTGAGCTGTTAGGAACTTTAGAAATCATCTGATCCATCCTTCCACTTTATATCTGGGGAAACTGAGGCTAAAGTGACTAAGAAATCTATCAGTAGTTACCTAGGTCATTTGGGGCAGAAGAAATTCAGACCATCTACTTCTGATCAAAATAACCTGTATGCGAGGACCCTTACTGAAGGAAAAGCAAAATCCCTTTTTGTTCATGGGGACAGACATTATGTGGTTTATGGACTAGTTATGCCAGGGCACTTCTTCCTGTTGCTTTTCAAGGCAAATGTACCGCATTTGATCTCAGTCTTTGAGTGTACCAGTAAAGATTCTTGGTTGCAGACAAAGACATTGCCTCTTTCTCTCTTAACGACAAAACAAAACAAAACAAAACAAAACAAATAAAAACCCCAAATAATCCATTAGAAGCTTCTTGGAATGGATTATAGTCTGGGCACCTGGCAAGGAGAAGGGGCAGATATTAAAGCAGCTCCAGAGGTTCCAGAAACAGAACACCAGACAACTTTCTGGAGGAAAGAACCTCTGTTTCCAGAGCTTGATACTACACCATCCCAAATGAATTGTTACCACTTCTGCCTTTGTCTCACTTGTTTCAAGCCTAAGAAATCCAAGCACTAAGCTGAAGGACTTGCCAATGCTTTGGCTGCCGGCGAGGCAGGGAAAGGGAAGGTATGGACTCAGTTTCTACTGGGACTTGGGAGCAGGCATTGCCTATTCCAGGACTCACAAAATGGGGAATTCCCCCAAACAAAGGGGATAAAAAAGAGTTCAGGTTTCGTATAGTCTGAAACTTAAGAAATGTCTAAGATTTAGGCTTTATGGGTCACTCTGAAGCCTGATCATGTTCTATAAACCTGTTTATGGGAAATATATTCCAAGTTACATAATAATTCATAGATAACTTTGAAGTGCAGTTTACTTCTTGGCTTGGCCGTTCAAATTATGTCTTAAATAAGGGTCTGCTGGTCCAGGGTCTTAACCTTGAAGTGCAACTCTTGTGGCAGGATTTAGGGACTGTAAAGGGGCCCAGAAGTGAAAATAGCTTCGGAAACCTTGACATTTCAGAAATGCTAAAATCATGCATCCATGCATCTTTCCATATGGAAAAAATTTATGAGCACATACTATATACCTGGTACTGTGCTGGGGACTAATTACACAAAGGTGGACAAAAATGGCTCTGTTGTGACCTCCTGTAGCTTGGGCTTTAATCTGGTTAAGGAGGAGACTTCTTTGACTTCTCTCTTGTAGTAAAATATTCAAATGAAGAGAAGAATATTGAAAGAAGTCAGATTTTTGGTTGTAGGACAATAATTCAAGAGCTCCAAACCTCTCAAACAAATTGATGCTTGCTTTTCCAGGAGAGACGCTTCTATAAAACTTGGTTCAGAATTTTCGGCAAACATTTTTTGCCAGATGTGATGATGGGGTAGGCCTAGTTTTGAAGAAGTTTATAATCCAGTAGAGGAGGCTGACGTTAATACTAATCATTTCTATGTAATGTGTTGAGTTCTGGGACAGAGGTATGCCCAGTATGCCATACAAAGACAAAGACTGAAATTATTCAGATGTGCTGGTGTTAGGAAGATTTTAATGTAGCTTATCTTCATCCTAGAGCCTTAATGTAAATCCATCTTTTCTGTCCATCTGTGCAGCCAATTCCGCGGATAGTTAATGAATGGTTCTTACTTGCAAAGCCGGAACCAGGGCCTGCGGGACTAGCAGTTAAGGACGTCCATTCAGCCAGAGATGTCTTCTTCATTTTCTTTGTAACAGTGGCCAACTACTGCAACCTCTTAGATTTAGGGATGGAATAGATAAGGGGTGGATGAAACACCCATGCCTTTGGTGCCCAAATTCAGCTCAGGCTTGCCATATTCCTGAGTTACTAATTCTGCAAGGACAAGGACAGAGTCCAGGAGAACTGCCTTTGGTTTTGTCTTCCTCTTCAATGGTACATGGTTGAGTAAATTTCTCTGTAGGAATGTTCTTAAGGGAGCACTATGTAAATCCACATCAGTCCCAGAAGATAAATGTTTCTCGACAGACCTTGCTCTATAAATTTGCATAAACATTTGTGTATGATTTTATTTACAGTGGTGAAGGAGAACAGTAGTTCTTGGGCTTTGATGTGTGTGAGCCTTGGAGATTAGAGCCAGGGCCCTTCCTTTGAGAAAACAAATACTTTTGTGTTGATTTCAATGAGATATAAATCATACTCAGGAAGTTTACAGATGAATAAGAATAGTATAATTACTGATTGTATACCAGAAGAGGACATATTTATGAAATGACTTGAAAAAGCTTGTAATCCCTTCCCATATTTTGAATAACTAATTGCTATGTCATTGTGGCATATTTGCACCACAAGAGTTAAGTCTGTCAAACATTTCCCTCTGAAAACCTTGTTTTAAGGGATTTCTAAGTTGGTCGTAAAAATGTGCTCCGAGTTGGAGCTGACTTGATGGGAGTCTGTGCTTGGAACACTTGATTTGAATGGTGCCAGTCAGAGTTAAATTACAGGCTGGGAAAAAGGAAACAAACTTTTTAAAAAGGAGGTGTTTATAGTTCCCAGCTCTCCAAAGTACTTCTTGAGGATCAAAATAGCCTCTTTAAAATAAATTGCAGACCATTAGTACACAATGGAGGAAACTCCTTTGAGACTAGATTGGGGGAGGGGTAGGTAAGGGGGGATTGATTTGAGTCACTTTTCAGCTATGCAGACACAGTGTATGATACTCATGCGGTAGCCCCTTGGAGTGGTTCATGCACCCAGATAGCATCCCCTGTATCCTCAACTGACATTTCTGTCAGGCTGAGTGGACGTCACTGCAGTTCCACTCTAACCCATAATGGGCATTTGAGTTTCTTGGAACATGTTACCCACTTGGCCACCATGTATTCTTTTTCAATAAACAGAACACTGTTGCCTTCCTATCATATGCCCATTAGAGATCATAAAGACTTACCACACAAGACAAGTTTGTTCTGTTAGCGGAACAAGAAAGTACCTGCTTGATAAGTATGTTCGTCCAGAGATTTCCCCATATCTGGTGCCTGACATTCCAGCTACAAAGGTAGTCCTTGGCTAAGATTATTTACATTGAGAGTAGGTGTCTTTTCCAGTGGTCAACAGCAGAAAATTCAAGATAATGGGAAAAAGGCAGAGGGAAGGAGATAGAGGGAAAGAGAGATGGAAAGGGGAATAGAGGGAGAATGGGTGAGTGAGTGAGTGAGGGAAAGAGAGGGAGGAGAGAGGAGAAGAGAGAGGTTGTTTTCTACCTTTTTGTGAGTTACCTAGAACCCCAGTCAGTGGTCTGGGTACAGCCTCTGTTCTCTAGCATCTGTGATCACTGGAAAAATGAGACAGATTTATAGTCTGGCTTTTTCAAACTCAATTCAAATTTCTTGCCTTTTTTAGACTTCACTTATGCCTTAATGACACTTTTTTTGGAGAAAGCTAATTGCATTGGTTTCTCCAAGAGGCATCACTTTAAACAATCCATCCTGACTGTGAAAACAAATACATGCTTGACTTATTTCATTTATTTTTCCCCAATCTTAAATTAGGATAAAGCCATTTTGGATAAGAAGACATGTGTGTGTCTGTGTCACATCTTTTATCATCACGACTGCTTTTCCAAATAATATAACTTGTGACAAATGTGAACATTAATTACAGTTAACAAAGAAATGTCATGTGAAGTGTTCATGGCGGCGGGGTTGGTGGGGCGGGGGGAGAAGAAAAAAAAAAAACACAATCAGTGAGATTACATCTTGCACCAAGCTTCAAGTCGAAGTGCAAAAGTCAGAAATCAAATACCATCAGTTATCAAATTATGTTAATGATTCTAATGAAAGCTTCTGGTATTTTGTTCAAGAGTGTGTTGGTATAATGATAACTAATAGAACAAGAGGAGCTGATTGCCATGAATTAATTAGAACTGACTGCCGGAGTTTCCTTTTTATTTATTTAAACATTGACAATCTGTTTAGAAGCTGAGGTTTTTCCTGTGGTCCTTTCTTCCCTCTGCAAGTCATCATCCAGTTGCAGTGAGAAAGTAATTGTGTTTTGTCATATCATAGGTAGCCCTTACTAACCCCAAGGTTTTGGCCTACTTTGACAGCAAACAAATTAGAGGATAGACATGGATATTCATACACAGGTCTACTCCTAACATTTGTGGGGCACAGGTGAGAGTACAAAAGCCCTTTGCCTGATGCTCCCTTATGTTCCCTTTCTACCCTGACTCCATTCTTGTCCATTAGAGGCCTCTGTCTATATGTATGTGGACACCTAGCTTGCCCACCCAAGTTCCAACCACCAGCAGCTGTTCCTTGCTCCACCTTGGACTTAGGGGCACAGGCCCTGGTGGCACCATCCACTCTTGGAAGGTAGCACCTAGAGAAGAGGTCCTCGTTGCTCTAGAAGAAGCTCAGGGCTGTTTGAAAGGGAATTTTGCAGTCTTGAATATTGGTAACATGGTCTACTAACCAGGGACTAGGCTCCAGGTTAGTAAGGACCTTGGCTCATGGATTCCTTATCTTATAGGAGTAGGGGGAAGATGGAGGAGGGTCAGAGTAGGGCCTTCTAAAGCACTTGGCCTAGGATCAGGGCTCTGGTTTTTTGGACCCAAGGTGTTGCACATACATATCCTTTGCTTTGGGGTACCTGAGTGTGTACATCTGGATACAGCTCTATCTTGCTGAAGTCTACTTTATTCTTTGTTATTGTTTATTCCTTCATTCCTTCATTTATTCAACATCTAGTGGATACTTATGTCCCAAGATCTGGAGACGCAAAGAAAAATAAGTTTTCTGACTTCAGAGTCTCACAGGCTTTTCAAATTTGTAACTCAGCAATAAGTACTAGAGAGATGTATGCAAAGTTCTTGGCCTTCTAGGTCTCACTTGTATCCTCTTCTTTGTGTACTCTATCCCCTTCCTTATCATGGCAGCAAATATTACAGATCCTCTGGAGGAGAAGTGAGTAGCGAACACCTTGGGCTTAGAAGAGATGAGCTCCCCCAGACACCCCCAGGTGCTGTCGGGCATGCTGTACTCATGATCTCCTTCTGTGTTCTTCTGGGATCCTTCAGAGCTCCCACCACCTAGACCAAAGGTGGGTAAAGGGAGGAATCTGGGAGAGCGCATTCATGTGACAGAGAACTTTTTACCACTGTGCTGAAATGGTTAGGTCCAAAGAGAGTCTGTTCTAGCGGGTGAGTCCAGGCAGCCCCTGCCTGCCACAGGTATCTTTTGTAGGGTTTCTGCCTAAAAAGTGAATTATGTCGAAATGAGTAAATCTTGCCCCCATATTAACATCCATCTCTATATTTAAATCAGTAAGGGCATTTCCCACATCTTTCACCGTGAAGTGAAGGTGTTGGTCATTATCAAACTGATGTGACAGAGCCATGCCTTAGAAAACTAATCACGACATCTGGGTAACTGAGCACAGGTCAATATTGAAGCCCTCCGTGTCGGGAAGCACTTTAGACTATGTTGAGTTCCCTTCGCTGGCTAAATTGGTACATTAGGGTAAAAACGATTTCCACATTTGCATAGTTGATTTCATTACTATTGCCATTATTGATGCCCAGCTCCTCTGAAAGAAAGGAGCCATAAAAGCAAATAAAATCACTTTGCGATTCCATTATTGGATAAATTACCACATTACTGCCTGCGTTTTAGGCTAAAGGCATTCCCTACATTTGCATAGTTTATTTCATTATCATTATTAATAACAACAACAATAATGATGATGATGACTAGGATCCTTGAATGAAAGGAACTAGAAAAATGCCAGAGCCTCGAGCAATCTTTATGGACTCACTGCAATCACTACAAGTCACTTTATCTGCTGCTGAAATGCAGCTACTTTGTGGAGTGACCCAGGAGCTTTTTACAGAACCCACATTAAACCAGTTTAAAACTGCTGGGGCTGGATTACTGGTCTGAAAGAATAACTAGTCACTCGTTGTGACTACTAAAGATTTAGGTTGGAAGTCTGCTCAGCCACTGAACTGGTTATGTTCCTTCAGGAATGGTGCTTAAACACACTGAGCCTCAGCTTCTTTGTCAATAAAATGGGGATTATGACACTTGCTTTGCAGTGCAACAAAGAGCAAAAGATATGGTGAATGTGAACAGGTTCTTTCGACCATAAAGTTATCCATAGATTTCAGAGACTAATATCACTACTGAACACTGAAGTGACTGCCATGGCTGGCATGTTCTATAAGGATGGCAGGAACTGTACTAGTTTGTCTCTTTGGCTGGGAGAATTTCCCAAAATCTTCCTTAGATTTCTAAGCCATTATCCCCTAAGATAAGTAGGGAAAGAATACTTATTCATAGTTACCAATCTTTGATATTTACAAATAGCTTTCTTTGATAACAAACATTCCTGAGCTGATCTAGTGGCTGTGATAGTGTTCTTTCTTACTCAGCGATTTCTAATTATGCCTATCTTTTCTCCTTGGCCGTGGAGCCAAGGAGCACAAAGTATTTTTGTCTATTAATTCTGAGGTCCTATAGTGAAAGGAAGGTCCACTGGTGGCCGTCCATGGTTTGCTGGAGAATTTTCCCTCTGGTTTTGTTTTTATTATTTTATTTTATTTCTGCTGCACCAGGGGCTCCAAAAAAATGAATGTGTCAGTAAAGGATTTGACAGTATGTTACGACAGTCATCAATCCACCAAGCCCTGTAGCCATAAATAAGCTTCATACGCTGCCACACTAAAGAGGACAGTTTTTCTTCTCCAGGACATTGAAAATGTCACAGCGAGGGAATTGTTTGTTCCTGTCTCCACGGCAACGCCACCAGCACTTATCATTAACTTTCACACCGAGATTTTAATCAGCGCTCTTTGCGGCCTGAGACCAAGTCAACATCAGCCCAAATTTTCAAAGCCGTTATTCTAATTATGACGAGAAAGCTATAGATTGATGAGCTGAGTTTTCTGCAAGGACTGGTGGCAGTTAATTCTCGTGACCTGCATGGCTCGGGGAGTCTCTCTTAGAGATGGAGTCTTGAAAGTTCGATTATTAGTGACAGCTTGTAAGTGAGAGGAGCCTTATCTCTCCAGAGAGTGTTGATAACTTGAGACAAGGTTTAACTAGGAAGTAGTGAGACAGTGGAAGGAGGGGAGAGAGGGGGAGAAAAGGAAAAAGAAAGTGCACACTCTATCTGCAGCTTGTATCCAGCATAATGAGAAAATACGGACAGGCACAATTTCACAAGTTGTAAATTCTGGTAGCCTTCAGTTGTAAATTCTGGTGGAGGCTGTTTTACTCAGCTATCTGATAATGTGTGAAAATATTTGTCCCTTTGCTTCATAGGCATGGGCAAGCACTGTGTTTCAGAAAATGAATTAAACTTCCTAGCTCTCTGCCACCTCTCATTTATTTTTGGCTTTCTTTGGTTAGGGAACCTCTAGAAACAAAATGAAATTTGCAATTGAAATGAAGTAGTGATTAATTTTTTAAAAAGGATCTTCCTTTTTATTTCCCTTAACTCACTCTCCCTAGCCTCTTAGGATTCTGTCTAATTTCTAGAGCCTTTGGATTTGCAATGAAAGGGAGTAGTTAGAGTGGTCCTCAAAACTCGCTTCCTTCATATTTCTATTAGTCTTTCATGTTCTCTGCCTTCATTAATCTGGTTGATGCACATTTTTACTTTCTTGGCCATGCATAGATGATATCTGTGCTGTTGACTTCAGGCCTTCTTTGAATTTGCTCTTGGGTAGCGGTGCCTATTTCTTCTCCATATTTAAGAGATCCATCCAGCTGAGCAGTCAGTCTGATCAGGATAGGAATGGGAGTGATTATTGCTGTGCTCATCACTGAGGTCCCACTAGCCAAAGGCGTTTTTCTGTTTTTTTGTTTTTTGTTTTTTTTTAATCTCAACATATAAGAGAGAGTGCAGATAGGCAGCATGGTGAGGTCAGAAGAGACTCATTCAGAATGCTTTGAGTCCTGGCTCAAATTTTAGCTCTTCCCCTGTCTCGCAGAGTGGGCCTTTCTATGGCTCTGTTTTCTGACTATTCAAATGGTGATAATGATAGCAGTTTGGCCTCTTTCATATATCTAACAAGAGAATAGGAATTAAATTGCTAATATTTATTGCGATCATTGCATTAAAAAATATGGTTTATGCTTGAGCTTTGCCGACTATTGTCTGCTTTTTCAGTTTGTCTTCTCCATAGCTAGAAAATGATAATGCTGTTATATTGTATAGTGTTTTTCAGATTACTTTTACATGTTTAAAGCAATCACAAGAATCTACATTATCTTCATTTTTCCTCTGAGAACACTCTGGCACAGAGAGGTGAAGCATCTCGCTTGTGGTCACACAGCCAATTAGAGGCCTAACCAGATATAGAACTGTGGTCTATGGTTCTCAGCATGATGCTCCCTAGACTGCACTGCTTACCATATTAATAGGCTGGGATTAACGAAGAAAGCAAACCCAATTAGTTTCTGTTGCAGCCGTTTTACAATCCTGTCTTGTTTCCTCGTGTGTTTATATGTATATTTTAATAGCATTCCCTGCCTTTTATGCTGAGGTTGCTGGAGGTGCGTTTGTAATGGTGGCGTAATTATAATAATAAAATAGAAATCCATCCACAGAGAGAGCTCATTACCGGCTGGCCAGGTAAAACAAATAGGCTTGGCGTTGACTCTGGAGCAAAGCAGTTTATTTCTAAGGTAGTACCACTTTGAAACACAAGATGCTTTGCTTTTCCAGGAAAGGAAGCCCTGTGTTCTGAACATAAATGGGGTTTGGGGTGCAGGGCTGTGCCACTAATACAAATGCCTGGCCAGGTTGATTTAATATGTCTCGCTCTTTTAATCTCTCTTTTTCCAGGGGAAAAGTGAGAAGCAAAAAGCAAAAGCAGTCCCCCTCATTCTCTGTAGCTGTAAGATCTTTCCTCGAATACACCAGTAGGCCCTTTGGCATTCATACTCCTTGGACATGGAGTTTCTAATGTATACAAAAGGGAAAATTATTGTTATGAACAGAGCCATAGAAGAGAGAGTGTGTGTTTTTTTAAATGCCTGCCTGTCCTTGTTAATTAGAAGTGCACATATTGGGAAATTAACTATGAAATACTAAAAATGATAAATTATTCCTTATTTGAAAGTATAAATTAAAGGTTTAGTGTATATAAAATTTGTCATGTTTAATTGCAAGTTCAATTAAAATTCAGGGTAATGATGATTTATACAGGTTTCTGTGTAATTTGATATTCATTAGCTTAGCCAGACACATGCTGATATTAGCTCGTTAATTATGTTTCCTTTTGTTGAAGGCAGCCTTGTGAAAGCAATCTGCTCAAAGTTTTCTAAACTCATTCTGCTAAATGAATATTTGGCAGCTGTTCATGTTATTGAGATGGTCACTGTGGCTTCATTTCACTCATAGGCCACATCAATCATACCTTCTCTGTGACAAACAAGGGTTTCTCATTACAAACCCATTTATGAAGGTTATGGCTGACATTAAAGAGTGATTGCATGGTACTCTGCTGTTACTTTACAGTAACGTTGGAGTGGAGCTGCCGTTAATATCTCCACCTCCCACATGGTCAAACTGTTTAAAACACAGAGAGAGGGAGGGTGGAGCCACCACAGTGGCCCAAGTTCTTTTTCGAATACCCTTGGCTCAAACTTGGGAATCCAAACTTGGGTTTCAGAAAAAGTACCCTCAAGGGAGCAGTGGCTCAGGGCTCCCACTTAGGCCTCCTGGGGTTTGCCATAGCCAATTAAGAGGTGTGGTTAGATCTAGAGAGGTCAAGGGGTTGTCTCAGAGTAACATGTTGACTCTGAACAGTAGAATTGAGGATGGCTTTCGGGGAGGTGAAAGTGGAAGCACTAGGCTGACTGATGAGTAGGTTTCCAGAAGCATATCATCCTTTGTGATGGTGAGTTGGAGGAACCACCATCTGTCCTAGAAAACACCAATGTAATATTCCCATACCCTGTGTTTTTGGAAGATTTAAAATATTTTATAGATTTTAATAGCACTTATTATATGGGCTTCATATTTAAAATATTTTAGAAAAAAGAGCATTGTCTTTCTTCTTGACGCGTGACGGAAGCTGAGGTATAAGGAAGTTGATTAGTTTGTCCAAGGTCACCTATATGGATACTGACAATGGCTAGACTTGGGGCTCTGGGCTTCTCTGCATGTCACATTGCTGCAGTGAGGCCTTTCCAATAAGACATTGGTTTTCAATTTTTTTTCTCTCCATTAGTACCCTCTGGTAGGAACCAGACACTGTAAATGGTGGGGACGTTGACTCTAGTCTGATCCATATTTTAATTTCTGACCATTTGTATACCAATAGGTACTAAGTTTGGTTTGTGATGGTAAAATGCAATGAAAATTTCTTATGAGAAATTATAATTTTGAATCTCTATAGCTGTATTTATATACTTGCATGTTTTAAGGTAGAAAATGATTAGGGACTCATTTTTTTTCTTTTTTTGAGGACCATCTCTTATTCATTGAGTCTTGCTTTCAGGCTGATGTTTCTCTTGGCGTCGTTGTAAAACAAATGGCTGGCTAGCTGTCCACTAAAATTATCATCTTCTTCCATAGTGAAGAATAGTTGTTGGGATTGTACTTTTCAGCACCCCTCTTGCTCCAAGTGGGGTCCACTGTTCTAACCATAGGCTCCAATGCTCTCTTTCCCCATCTGCCAGTTACAGATAAAGACTGAGGCATAAGGCTTGGTAGAGTCAAATCACAGTGTAGAAGGATCTTGGGTCGCCGAATCACTGTGTGGAAGGCCACCTACTGAACATATGATCGGACTTTTCATAAGCAAGAAATAAACACCTATTCTCTTATGTCCCCCAAATTTCATGGTTTATCTGTCACAGCAGCTAGCCTTACATTAACTATTCCTTTATTTATCCATTCTATAAATATTTGTTGAAATTTTTACTATGAGTCAAATCTTAGGCCAAGGATTGGGAACATAAAGATAAAAAAGATCCTATTCCTGACCTCGTGAAGCTCAACCACATAGGAAGGTAGTTACACAAGAGAAATATTTCACCCTAGCAGTGAATGCTATGAATGGGATTAAGAGAAAAGATCCCAAAGAGATTTTTTTTTCTGAAATGTCTAGTGAAATAATAGATTTAAACTTTAATATTAGTAGAATCTTTTATTCCAAGTGAAATTGTACATGGGAACATTGAATTCATAAAACAGAAAAATCTGAAGGTCCTGTGGTAGAAATGAGGGCCCCTAGGTGTGCAGGGCCTCCCTCTGAACCCTCTTGGCTTCCTCTGGGAGGTGTTCCCTCAGGTGTTCCCAGTGGATAGCCCTCTGGTTGTCAAAGTAATTCTTATATAGCTTATAGATGGTGGAATAAAATCAAGTTCACATTAAAGAACTGTGTTCAAATTCTGTTTTTCTCCTTTACTGATTTCTTTTTCTAATGCCATCTGCAAGCTGTTGAGAGATTAAAACCCAAAGGTAGACTGTTCTTTCACTGATTTTTTTTTTTCATTCTATAGGTTATGGTAAATGGTGGCTCTTACTACAGAAGTCTTACCTGTAGTCAGTGGAAGTTTTTCTGTTGGAGGGATGATAGTTTATTCCTGAACTTGTTTTTAACAATTTCTAGCTGTTTGACCTTGAGAAAATTTTTAAACCTGATTTTGTCTCGGTTTCTTCATATGTAAAACCAGGATAATAATGGGGTCTATCTTGTAAGATTGTTATGAGACTTGAATACGTTAATATGCATTAAGGCCTATCATGTGGTGTATGTTCAACTGTGTTCACTCTACCCACCCTGTGCATTGAAAACACATCATATTTTGGAGTACTTCTAAATTTTGACCAAGTAAACAAAAGGGGACAAGAATCTAGTTCAACATTTGGAGAATGATAGTAACAGGACTACGAAACCTCTGATAGCAAATTCGTGATTTCTTTTTGGTTCTCTGCACCAAATTCTTCTGATGATTTTCTGGAATTTAGAAGGGATTAGAATTATTCCTCATCATGTTTATAAAGAAATGCATCATAATTAAGAGAAATTCAAGTTTTTCTTTTTTTTCTTCTTCAGTCCCCAGGTCTTTATAGGCCTAGGCAATGTAATTGGGATCTTTTTATTTAATTTCACCACTTTATGTCTTATTAATGCATTTTATCAATGTGGATAGCCCTCTGGTGGTCAAAGTAATTCTTATATGGCTTATAGATGGTGGAATAAAATCAAGTTCACATTAAAGAGCTGTGTTCAAATTCTGTTTTTCTCCTTTACTGATTTCTTTTTCTAATTAATGCATAAGGCATTTTTCCATTGGAACATTTTCTGGTGAAAAACATAGTAATAGGACAGTTCCCTTTATCCAGATAAAAATATATTAGTGGTGGTAACATTTTGGAAGATTTACATGTTGTTTTTTTAATTTATTGTTGTCACGCCAGAGATGAAAGGTAACATTGTATATTCTAACATCAGGATTCTTAGAACTTCGTATAATGTTAAAGCTGCAAAGGGCAACTTGGAGGTTATCCTCTCATTTTCTAGAAAGGAAAATTGAAGACCAGAGAGGAGAAGTGATTTGCTCAAGATGTTGTCAGCAGAGCCATCATTAGAAGCCATGTCTCCTATGTGCTGATTCCATATTGCTTGAAGGGTATCATCTATGTCAAGCCAATGAAACCCATGGTCTTCTGACAGGTCCAAGTTGGCCAGGTATTATCGAATTCAGCCAAGAGCTACTTCCTCTCATGCAGATCTCAACTTACATTCTGCCCATGGGTTATTCTGTCCCTTTCTTGGAACAAGACAGTGTGCAGAATTTTCTTTTCCTAGTTTATTGAACCTGGTTGGTTTTGTTTCCTGGAATGATCTGGCATGAACAATCACGCTCAGCACCCTCAGCACCCTCAGCATTTCCTTATCATTAAACAACATTTCTTGGAAAAGATGTATGCTTTAATCTTGACTGTGTGCTGGCTACTACAACTCATCATAAAGATGAATGACTGATGGGTGACCTATGTCTGGTGTCCTGTGAGGGTGGGTACCTCGGAGAGGCAGAAACATCTGTTCTACTCTGAAATTGGCAAGACAAGCTGGCTGTCCCTCCCTTGCCTGATGCTGTCATATGAGCTTACATTATTTTTCTTTGTTTGAGTCTTAGGCTGTATCTGGTGTAGGCTGAGCCCCAAGGCCATTTCTCAGTGTGAGGAGGTATGATCACAAGGAAGCTGTAGGGGTGGGATGGGGGCTACTGAATACCTCTAGTATATTTTCCATCCTAGTTTCTGGGTACAGACAGTACCACTTGGGAAGCTGAGGTTCCAGAGGCTGCACAAAAGCTGTAACTCAGGGAATTATCCAGAATCCTGAAGTGTTCCTGGGTTGTTCCTTTGGATATAGGTGTGTTTTCTCAAAAGACTTTTTAGCTTCTTATATCTTCATTGCTGTCCCCATTGCCAAACCTTCCAGGGCAGAGTTGGTCTGTAATACTTGCATGAATTAGATAACATTTGTGAAACAGAGATCTCTAATAAGATGGAAATTCAATTTATTTGACATGGTCTCATTCGAGAGGTGGGGCAGTGAGTTAAATCACTCACTATTCTTTACCTAGTATGTATGACTTGAAGCCTTATCTTGAAGCAGATAGGAAATAAAATGTAGCCTGGCCTTCAAAGAATTTAAAGTGATTTTCTTTGTGTGAGCACTTTCTGAGTTCCTGCTGTATGCTCAGGATCCTGCTGGGTGCTTCAGGCTGCGGAAGTCCATGCTTTCTGCAGCAGAAGCTGTCGGTGGCCTCCTGTGTCTCAAGTGTTACAACTTACATGTGCACCACCCAGATACCAGCTGAAAGCACCTGCAGTTGTTTGCCTGAGAGCTTTCTCTGGCTGCTTTGAAATGCCTTTGCCTGTGGCAGAGTAGGTTGGAAATGGCAGAGAATTAATGACCCTAGGGAGCAGCCTTTCCTACACAAGTGACTGACAGGTTGGTGGATAAATACCTCACATTCCTTGATTGGGATAACTGAGGCATATTCTTTTCTGTCTCCCAGATTTCCTTAGCTGCAGTGAGATCCAATTGTCAGCTGTGTGGTACCATGCACCATTATTTGCTTTTTGCCTTCTCTGTCTCACTTTTCCATTCCCCTACTCTTGGGGTCATCTCCCTCCAAATATGTTCACTGGAATCCTTGTCTCAGCATCCACTTCTGGGAGAATTTTCAGTAAGAGGTCTTTCATGGTCTACACATTCTTTCGACAGGAGTCAGATTCTAATGAATGCTGCAGAAGACATGCAAAATGTTGAGGTAAAGTAGGAGAGGGAAAGATATAGCCTAAAGAGAAAGGCTTCTTGGAAGAGGTTATACCTCACCTATCCTTTTAAAGATTGGGTAGGGCTTTTGATAGGAAGCTATGAAAAGTCTAGGGCATCCCAGGCTGACAAAACACCTGCAAAGGCCTGCAGATGGGAGGGATATTAGGCATACTTGTAAAATGGTGAGTGTCTGGTATGGTGTCGTTCAGGGTACATTGGATAGGATGGGGAAATGTAAGAAGCTGCTGCTAGGGGTCTAATTATCAAGAGTTTAAATGTGAGGCTGAGCTATGTAGATGATTTTCGTGGGCAGTGGTGAGCCTTTCAGTTATCTTAGCAGTGAGAGGTAATGTTTGTCTTTTAGAATGAAGAAGCAGGAATAATATACAGGAGAAATAGAAACTTATGTGAGGCTATTTTGTGGCCTCCAATGCTAAAGAATTTCAAACTGAGCAGAGGAAGGTGGTATTAATCAGAGCAATCAGGGAAGAGGTGGAAGTTGTGTCTATTCATGCACTGAATTAAGAGAAGATTGAAGCAGGGCATCCCAGACAGCATGTGCAGAGCCCCAAGGGCAGGAATGATCTAGAATTGGACTCATCTTGACTTCTATGAGCCCTAGGCACTCTGGACTTCGTGGGCCCCTTCCTGCATAAAAGTATTAAAAATATCGCTGTCCAGACAAATAATATTATATACAAAAACATTTTCTTCAGCCTAAGTTTATTTTTTTTCTTCTGTTACTAAAAGAAATTTAAACATTTTTGTTGTTCTCTTAAAGTCTCGTGGGCTCTAGGCAGTGTGTTCCCTGTGTCTAATGGAGAAGTCAATCCAGCCTGGTGTATGGGGAAGCTAAGTTCTCTCAACTCTGCTCATACAGCTGTAGGATTTATCATTTGGAGAAAAAGAACCTTGCGATTCATCCTCTAGGTCCTGTGAGATGGGGAGATAGATGGAAGGGCACAGTGCAGGACAGTCATCCCAGGTACATCCTGTGGCTCATGTCCGGAAGTCCTCAGAGAGGAGTGAGGGGATGGAAAAAAATCACGGAAACTAAGAAGTTGTGTCTGGCTTTTTGTCTGTCTGGGTCAGGTGAGTAGGCTTGTCTTTGCTTGTTTTCCCTCTTGAATCCCTCATGAAATTGTCCTTCAAAAGGCCCATCCCTCCTCCCGAGTAAGTGACTCTGTCTCTGCCTTTGGATATGTGGCCCCTCCTATGCATTTCCTCTGTCAGTGTTCCTGGAGAAGCACCTGCCTGTCTTCCCAGGTTTCTTCAAAAATGATACAAAGAAGAAGTTTACTAAATGAAGCAATGCCATCTGAAAAAAAAGGCCTGCAAAAAGCAATCATGGTGAGAAGACTGCCCAAGTTTTTTTTTTTCACCTTCTTTTCAAAAATAGTCAAAACACATGCAACACATACTTGTAAAAGGATCAAAAAAAGGAGAGAAAATTGCAGCTGGCAGTTTTTTTCTCCACTGTTATTTGGTTACTTCTTAGCTTCAAGCTGTTGAAATAGCTAGTTATAATAAAGGGTGTTTCACCTCTCCTATTAGTGTGTTGTGTTTTCCTCCAAGTTTAAAAATGAACTTGTGACTTCATTAATCCCGTGGGACAACAGAGATGCAGCTTTTTTTGTTGTTGTTCATATAATTTGCATCATAAGGATACACTTATATTGCCATCTAAGTATATAAAATTATGGTTTTGGTGAGCAGGGACTTATTTTAACAGATATGTTTTTCAGTTCTCTCTCCAAAGTTAGGAAGAATAATTTGATCAGTGAATATTCTCTTGCAATATCAGGACTGAATTTTCTTGTAAGATAGAAGATCCTTAGTTCCCTCTTATGGATCCAAAATTGTGATTGGTATGTCACCTAGAGCAGGGGTCCCCAACCCCTAGGCTGCGGACCAGTACTGGTCTGTGGCCTGTTAGGAACCAGGCCACACTACAGGAGGTGAGCAGCAGGCGAGCTAGTGAAGCTTTATCTGTATTTGCAGCCATTCCCCAGCATTAACATCCCTGCCTCAGCTCCCCCTCAGATCATCAGGCATTGGATTCTCATAGGAGCAGTAGTCCCTGGTACCAAAAAGGTTGGGCACCGCTGACCTAGAGTACAGATCTCATGGTTATCTAACCTCTCTTGTGTCCTTTTCAAATGATCTTTTTTTGTAAACTGGGTTGATTGTAAATGTTTATTTGGCACCTTAATTACAGACAACTTTCTCAGTGGATGAGACATCTACTAATTAATTATAATTATTTTAAATGTCATTCAGATATATCAGTAGACAGGTGTTATATTGGAAACATGGGGCAACATAAACTCTTACAGCTGTGGCCCAATGCAGAGGTCAAAGTCTATATGACGTGATTCACTGGCAAAAGAAGAAAAATCCTCAAAATACATTCCTCTCCCCACAGTAGCACACACTGGCCTATTTAAAAAAAAAACAAGTTGTCATCTGGCTGGGTTAAGTTAGAATGTCACTGCTGACTACAAATACCAAAGCTTCGTATTATAAAGTCAAAGAAATTTAAAGATGACAGGAACCTTAACAATTTTCATGTCTAACCTTTTTTATTTAACAGTTGAAAGAAGTGAGGTTCAGAGAGGCTAAGTGACTTGCCCAAGATCACAGCTTGCAGGACAACCTTGGCTTGACTCCATGTTTTCATTTCCAAGCCTGGTGTCCTTTCTAGACTGAACTACGCTGCCTTACCCAGGTTCAGGAGTCATGACCCAGTGACAGGAGTAGACACAGTCTATTCAAGAGCCTGTCTATCTGTCCAGTCCTACAGGGAGATAGGATAAGAATACAGTAGCTAGAAATCCAGACCGGCCAGTAGGTGTCATAAAAGTGGTCACATTTGCTATGGAGTTAATGAGGGGTGCGATCGTACTCCATGAAAAGGCTTCTTGGAGGACACAACATCTGAAGTGGGTCTGGAATTATAGGTACTAGAGTAGGCCTTATTGGACCCATTAGTGTAAGTTGTGTTTAAGAGCACAGAGGTCTGTAGAGGAGTTGGAAGGGCCTGATGGGGTTGATCGTGTTGCTTTTTCTTCATTTTGACTTTCAGCTCTGAGGGTGCTGGGAATGGGCATGGAGTAGGTGCATGTGTATGCCCGTGCATGTGCACAGACCACCACAGGCCATGAGTTGTTCCTGCAGGATGCTGACCCAGCAAATGCCAAGCACCAAGATGCTCAAGCAGGGATGTAGGCCAGAAGTTCAGTGCCTGGCAACAGAGACTCCCCAGCACATGTGGCTTTTGCTGGCTGGGCTCCCCCTGGAGCTCTGGGCTGGCCAGGCTGAGGCAACAGGGATGGCAACAGCTCCTTCCTGGGTGGATTGCTCCTTCCCAGTCCCTCATCCCCAAGTGTCTCTTCATCTCCAAAGGTGCTGCCTCCTGCCTTGTGGGTAGAATCAGAGCCTCCTTCAGGAAAGCCAGAAGTGACTTACAAGGATGGCCCCACCCCTCCGGGGCTTCCTGCCACAAACCCTCTAGTCTGCCCTGCTTTTCTGAATCTTTAAGTGTTTATTAATTTTAGCATACAGCAAAGGGAAGTAACTCATGGCTTATAAATAACGGCAACAGCTTTATGGAAACACCTAAAAACCACCAGGGGCACATAATAAGAAAGTTCTCCGTCTCCAGGTGCGAAAACACACCGGTGCTTACTTATTGAGCAAGACCCTGTCAGCTTTTTATTATTACAATACATTATTGAGTAATAGTTTTAAAATTATTTATAGAAAGAAATTGAGCTGTGCGGAAAATTCCATCATTTAATATGTTGTCTGTGAATCTCATTAGCCTATTTAGCCTAGGGGTTAGGAAGGAAAACAGAGAGTTGGCTGTATTTTGAATATGGAGCTCTGTATACACTTTTTGTCAAGGGGCTTGTTGACCTTATGTTAAGTTGCTTCTTTGAGTGTCTTTCTGTGTTAGGGATCTGGTTTCCATGGTATTTACATAAACCTAGCAATAGTTTGCTGTGTGGAAGTGATGGCAGGGCCTGTGGTTTCCTTTGCCAAGGAGGAGCAGGATAAGGTGCCTGCTCTGTAGGCTATGAATAAGGAATAGCATTGCTGGGTAAGTTACAGAGTATATAAGGATTAAAGGGGTGGGATATCAGTACCACCTGGGATGTGTGTGGCCTCTCTCTTGTCTCTGGGTGACAGAGGCAGCTCCAGTGCTCTGTGTTTTCATCATGTGAATTCTCTCATCTAGCAGTATGGATGCCAGCAGCAGTGGGAGTGCTGGCTTCAATGTTGCCCTAGCCATGTTTTCGGGGTCCTGGTGACAGCTCATCCTGGGGGTGGGTTGCTCTAGAGAACATGGATCTATGCTGTCAATGGTCAGTGCTGTACACTGACTCCATAGCTGGCTGTTCAGAAGGCCCTGGGCTCAATTATAGGAAGGATCCATCCCAAACACCGCCTCTAAATGAAGAGCTGGCTTCCTGTATCCAAGGATGTTAGTGTGGTCAGACTAAGTCTAGAATCTGGGGAGGGGAACAAGTATGAATTAATAGATCATTATCTTGTGATCTCTTTAGCCAGCCCTATGCCAGGTACTAAGAAAAAGCACAGCCTTGGAAGTAGCTAGACCTGCTGTCAGAAACTGGCCCCAGAATTGTGCATTTAGTCCTTTCTACTTCACAGCAAGGCAGGAAAGTGAAAAAAGAAAAAAATTTAAAAAGGAGTTGTCAGGAATAGACACAATAGGAGAAGGAAAGAGCAGAGTGTGACTGTGAACAGAGTGACCTTGGGCAAATAAACCTCTGTAAGCCTCAGTTTCATTGTCTTCAAAGTGGTAAGGATATGTGCTTCCTAGGTTTCTATAAGGATTTAATGGAAATAAAGTGTTCAGAGTGGCATTTGGGTGGTATTGGATATAAGTTAGGACTCACTAGGGTTTAGTAGGTGGAAGAGCTGGGATTTGAACCCAGGTTGTCTGGTTGTAAAACTATTACTTTAACTACTGTACTATTTCTGCCTTCAAGCACCTTCTAGAGCAGAGGTCTTGAATTGAGCCATGAACAATGGGTAGAATCATGCCAGGCAGAGAAGAGGGGCTTTGACTCTGGAGGATAGCGGCAGAGTGTAGGTGAGTGTGAGTGTGGGGGCCTTCATGCGGACCTGTCCCATTTTTGTCTTTATTTACTTATTCAGCTTACAGACATTAATCATATACTTGTTTTATTACAACCCAGGCACTGTGCAGGAAGGAAGCTGACACGGATAGGTCATAGGACAGTGAAGAGAGGGACATAATTGATATGGAGAATTTGTCCCACAGAGTTAAAAGAGAAAGTAACACCCTTTTAAGGGCTTACTAAGTGTTAGGTATGGTTCCACATGCTTTACATATCTTTACTATTTAATCCTCACAATGACCCTATGGAGCAGGTGCTGTCATCATTTCCAATTTTGATAGGAGGAGCTGAGGTTCAGAGAGAGATGTAGTAACTTGACTGAGATCATAGAGCTAACAAGAGATAGAGCCAGCATGCCAAGCTGGGGAGCTTGGCCCCCATTCCTGCTCCCAGCCTTCCCCAGCGTGGCCTTGTGTGGGGCTCATTATGGACAGCCCTGAAGCTAAAAGGAAAGTTTAATTTTGATTTGCTAAGAAGGACAGTATAAATTCAAGATTCGTTTACCTAGTTGGTCTGCATATTCTGGTTCTTGGCACTATTTGGAAAATATTTTAGTGGCATATAGGTGATCTTATCTTAAAGATTTTGTTCCATTCGGTGTCATAAGATGAACTGGAGCATAAAGACACTTTGTCAGCAGTGCACGTGGCCAGACATCGGTGTGGCAGCAGCTCAGCACCTGGCACTCAACCTGCTCCTTCCTCTAAGATGCAGAAATACTTCTCTACAATGGAATTGTAGGTTTTTAGACTCATGGAATCTCAGTTGGAACTCATCTTGTGAAAACTCCAGGGGTCACTCCCCAAAAGAAGCTACTTGGAATCCTTAGGACATCCTGTAAAATTGTTGCTACAGTTAAAATACTGCAGCTTTCATGGCAGTATCTGTGTGATTGGATATGCTCACTTTCCCCTCGGATGCACAGCCTGGAGAAGATCCAGAGATGGCCCTGCGGATTGGAGGAATGCTTCAATTTGCTCTGAGTCCTTGTGATGCTACCCTGCCATGTCTGAGTAGGCAGAATTTTTTAAAACTTGATTTTCAAAAATTCATTATCCCTGAATTATTAATTATCTCTTCCTCTCTCTCCCTTTATCTCTCTGAAATTCAGCATCACCTTGAATCAATCCCTTGAGTTGACCTTAACCTGGTTTGTCAGTTTTCTTCTGCTTGGACCATAGCCCTCAAGCTTGATTTTCTTTGTGGGTTGAGTTTTGGGGCACTTGACTCCCCCTGCTCAGCCCCTGGGTCTGGTGAATACATCTTTTTGGAAAGCTTCTCCCCATTAAGTGCTAACTCCTAAGAAACCTTCAAAACCTCTTCAGGTCAGAACGTGCTATCCTAAGCAAACCTGGAATATACACCATCCTCAAGAAGTCCAGATTAGAGACTACTCACATGGATTATTTTTGTCTATGTTACATTTGAATTACAGTATGACCATTTGTAATTTTGCTATGAACACCTCATGAGCATTCTTCGGAGATGTCTATGACGTAGAAATGATTGGAGAAGCTTCATGTGCAGAAAGCCAGATGTTTTACAAGAAAACAAAGGACAGAGGTCACCTACCTAGTAATGTCAGTAATCTCAGGATAATAGAATTGACAGGAATCTAAGAGTTTGATAGCAGGTCAGTGCTACAATCTATCCAATCTAACCATCTCCATGCATTTTACAGATGAGGGAGCCAAAGTATGGAGAGGAAAAATTCTAAAATAGTCACATAGCTCGCTATGGCAGAGCCGAGTCCAGGGTCTGAGTCTGTATCCTTAGTATAATACTACATCCTGGACCCTCCTTTCTTTCTAGAACTAGGATTTTCTAGCACATTCAAATAGCCAAAAGAATATAGAAAACTAAACACAGCTCAGCCTGGTTTTACAATACCAGTCATAGGATGTGCTCAATAAACACTGACAACTTGCAGAATCCCCAGGAAGTGCCACCTCCTCTCCACGCGTGCCTGCAGCTTTGTGCAGGTGCAGGCATGATCTCACCCTCCAGAGACGGGCGTGAGGGTGCGTGGATGGGCCATCTTGTTTCACTAGAGTAATTTCCTAGAGAGAAAGGAGCTCATTTTGTGTGTGGTCTGTCTAATGCCTCTCACATCCAATAAGTTTAAAACCAATCAAATTAATAATGTAGAGAGAAACAAATGGAGTCACTCTTTAGATATTTAAACAGGAATATTTCTGCCACTGACATGTAAATCTTTAATAGGATATGAGACTTGGCAATAAACAAAAAACAATAAATAAATAAAAATGCCAAGTTGCTGGAGACCTGGTTTTTATGCACTATTTTAGGTTTAATTGTTACTGCCTGATTTTATTTTTCTCAAATAGATGTATTTGTTGAGGTTCTGTTTATATTAGGTGGTGGGTTTTTAATACTGAGTCGTAAAGTAGTGGGCTATATGGTCTTTGCTCTCAAAGGACATCCATTCTAGTAGTGGACAGGACATATATGTGTGGAAGGATGAATACAGATACAGATCAGGATATTGCCAATGTGAGCCTGGTTCTGTGTACAGTATCTGCTCCAGGTGTCCAGGGGCAATGGACAATGTGTAGGGCTTAATAGCCTTCAAACAAGGAAATTCATACTAAGAAATATTTTTACCTGGACAGAGTGTGTGGAGCTGAATCTCTATTCCTGTAGGAGACAATCTGTGGAAATTTTAGAGTAGTTAGATCTCAAGCTGAGATAGAAAAAAAGCCGTGTGTGTATGCTTGTGGCTGTACCCACACCCATGTCAGATGGTTCTATCTTGTAAATCCCAAAGGGACTTCCTGGAGTAAGAGTGAGGCTCCTCAAGTTAGTTTAAAACCAAGTTAAGGTGTGTTTTATTTTGAAGATCTAAAATTTCAAGAAGCTCATATTGTGAAGAAGTTTTCTTAAAACTGTGCTTACATGCCCCCTTTCCACCTCACATCCTTCCTGATGGGGCATTTAACATTGATGAGCTTCCTATTCCATGGCTCCACCCCCATTTTCTGTCATCTAAACTTATTAATGTACTTTAGAAGTAAACTTCACCCTTCAATTGTTCTGCCTTCTACCTGTTTTCCCCATTGATCCCCTTTTACATTTTATCTCTCTTTTCTGTTTCTTTTACTGTGGTGAGCAAGAAAAACCAAATAAAATTCTAACAAGTCTTTATTTAGAGTTGATATCTGTCTCTTGCTCATCCAGGAAGCTAGACTTCCCACTTTGGGGAGGGGGAAGTCATGGCACCCATCTTCATTCCTTCCATGTTCCATCCAGCAAACTACCTTTTAGGACCAATTCCTCCCTTTCTGGCAAATCTCTCACTGTTCAAACAGAAAGCTCCTGCTCTGAAGCTTTAATTGTTGCCACCTTATGATCTCTTTCCATATTCCCAGGCCTGACAACATGAAATTTGGCTCAGTTTGCCTTCCTTAATATATCAGAATGATTGAGATGACCATTGCAGGGTAGACCCTGGACATAAATGCACTAAGACCTGGAGAAGGGTGTGGAACGGCCCTTGTTGGAAGCCCTGTTGTTTGTTTCCTTAGTTCTTGTTGGACAGTTTGGAAGTACCCTTCTGCCACCTACTTTTCATTTGTGTGGTTAGATGTGGACACCTTGCTCAGATTCTTATCCTTACTTTATGTTTATCCTTTGATGTGGGGTCTGAACATTAATGGCTGTCTATTTAAGATACTTATTTTCTGCCACCCTGTACTTCTCACCATGAGCATAAGTCATTGATTGCATGACTCTTTTCCCAGAACTTGGATCAGGCCTCAGAATCTTTCTCAACAACATTCTGAAAGTAGCCACCAAAGGACCAGATTTATCATGAGAATCAAAACCTATTTGCTTTTCCTACATCTAACCCAAACACTCATTTTCATCTCCAGCCTAGACCTCTTAATAGACTTTCCCCTCATCCTAGCCATTTTATTTTCTGTACTCTGTTCTTCATGCTATCGATAGTGGTAGTAATAATGATTATGATGATACCGAGTGTTTATCAAGCTCTTGCAATGTGGCAGAATATACAGGGTATACTATACATGGATTAACTAATTTAATATTTACAAAACCTATAAAGAATACTCATTCTCATTTTACAAATAAGTAAAGGAGGGCCCAGAGAGGTTAAGTGATGTTCCCAAGGTCACACAGTAAGTCACTGTCTGAGCCTAACCTAAATGCACTCTGCCTTTTCTCCCTGCTTCAGCACCAACTTCCGTAGCACCTCATTATATCTTCCATAGTCACTGAATTTTATTCTTTATCATTGTGGCTTACCTAAATACTGACAGTATTGGAAAAATTAAAATTATGGTGTTCTTAATAAAATAACTTTGAAGGGGGTGTAGATGTCTGCACTGGGAATACTTTTTGTGTGTGAAACAAAAATTCAACTTGTTATAGTCAATGAAGTCAATGGTTCAGTTAATAATGCCACTAATGGCATAATTCTGCTCAGTGCCAGTGATGGATACCTTTAAAATCAGAGACTAGATTTAAAGACATGTAAAAATCAGTGCTGTCATAAATACAGCTGGGATAGGCACTTCATAGGAGAGGAAAACCCCTAGAAACTATCATTGTTATTAGTTCAAATCTCATAAATCTGTCTTAAGTCCTTCCTGCACATCCCCCATCCATTCCAGAAGCACTCTAAGCATTCTCCCTTTGCAATATATGTTTGTATTCCAGCCCCCCTCCCCCCACCCCCGAGGTTTCTGTGCTCAGAGATTTGCTTGTAGATCAATGAAATTATCCATATGCTGTGCTACATAGAAGAGCTTTGTGCTTGTTCCAAACAGGAAGCAAATATCTTTAAAGACTCTTTTTGAGCATGTCTTAAGACTCCTCCAAGCATTATGCCCTTCAGAGGACTGACCTTCTATGCTATGAATTCTCCTTTTGACTTCTCCCTACACCCTTGTATTAGAATAAGTCTCCAGAGGCTCACTGTGGCCTAGGATCAAGATGTAGGCCAAGTGGAAACATACCAAAGTGATTTAATAGAAAAGGTAATTCCTATTCAAATGGGATGGTCCCTTATTCATTTCCTCGGATTATCATCAAATTTATGTCACCAGCAAAGGAGCTTTATTGAGTTTCACAGAGATATTCCTTTTGCTCTCATTGTCGTTAGTTGGCACGCTGACATTTTCATATGTGTCTCAGCTAATGCCTCAAAATTACTCCATCTACAAATGTAACAATTGAACAGATAATTTTAATAAGATTCAGCTTGACTTCAGACTGCACTCCTTCCTTTCTTTATAGAATGCAAATTGTAACCTGTTTTTAAAGCCGTGCAATGCAGTGAACTTTAATGGGATTTGACAACATCATATTAAGCACAACAACTACGCATAATGTACCGAAAAATTGGACGTGAAATTGGAAACATAGCTGAGAACAAAGTAAATTTACATGGTTTGGTAGTTTGAATGTCTGATATCATATTCTCTCATGCAAGCCCCATAAAAAAGCAAAGGATTTAACAATGGATATCAGCAGAAAGTGCTTTTAAAGTTAAAACTGATGGATGGCTTGTCAAAAAAAATAATTGCATTGGTTGGAAAGTCGGGATGCGTGCTGAGGGGGAGAGAACAGGATATACAGAGAGGATGATGGGAAGTGACAGTGGTCTGTCAGGAAGGACTGGCTGCCCAGAGGAGTGTGAAGCCAGAGCTATAAGGTGGCAGAGTAGAACAGGCTGTCAGAGCGGGAAAGTGGCTTTAATACCCTGAAAACCAAAGGAATCCGCCTGTCAGCTTTGCTCAGCCGTGCTGAAAGAGGAAGAGAACATGGCATAAAGTTAGAGACATTAAACAAGGGTGGGGGGGGGGCGACAGGGAGCAGTTCTGGAGAGCAGACAGACAGTGGAAAGGGGATGGGGGAGGCATCTTCTCAGGCATCTCTCTGAATATTTTCTTTCCTATTATTATTTTTCCCCCTTTTCTCAAGAGCCAGTGAATTAAATTTGAGGGGCTGGGGGTTTCTCTCTGCTTTAGGAAGAAAAGTGTGATTTAAGAGAAGGCACATGCACATCCGAATGGCCACCTGCTACTCTGGCTGAAAGGGTGGCTTTCTTACAAGTACACCTGGGGATGCCTTGGCATATTTCTGGCTTTTCAAACCTACAGCCTTATCTGCTGACCTTTTCTTCCCTTCAGGTTATGCTGTCCATTCTCTCAGGGATGACACTGCTATCAAGTCACTCAGGGGCTAGCTTATCTTCTGTCAAACTGCTAAAAGGACTTAACACTTTAGCCATACAATAGGATCATGATTAAAATGCAATAATCTGATGATTTTTCCACAAATTTATTTTGGTCTGTCAGCATTAGGTTTGAATAATTTATTATTCTTCCCTAATATACTCCTGGCAGTGAGGTTAATTTGGTCATCTTGCAGGGGCCTGGCTGGTAATGACCATTTTTATATCAGACCTTGGAGTACTTCCACCATAACACACATCATGTCTTTACAATTTAATTGCCCCAGTTGCTTGAGACTGTTGGAATCTAGCAGTGGTTGGAATATGGTAGTCGACCATATTAAAAATATTGTGTGTCTGAAAATTTTGTGTATCTATAAAAATATCTTCTGAAAACCATCCAAACTCTCGAACTGCATACAGTTGCAAGACAGTTTTCAATTTGTTACAGTAGTTTGGAGGGGGGCTTCTTTCCAAAGAAATAACTCTGATGGTTGTGAAGGGAGAACATGGTAGAAGCAGTAGTAGTGAGAAGCAGCAGCAGACACTTACACGTGCATGTATTTTGTGCCAGGCAGTATTCTAAGTATATTAATCCTTTTAACTCCTAGAAAAACCTTATGAGGTAGGTTCTATTAATAATGCCATTTTTGCTGATAAGAAATCTGAGACTCAGGTTAACTAACTTGCACAAGATCATACAGCTAGGAAGCAGTAGAATTAGAATTCAGACTCTGGTAGTCTGACACTAGAGTCCATGTTTTTAATCAGTGTGCTATGTTTGTGTGAGTTTGTGGGAATACACTTAGATGCCAAGTTGATTCCTGTTTTATCTCTGTTGTTTGTGTGTCTAATGCATTCTGGGAAAGATTTATTAGAATTAAACATCAGTATCAGTCAAAGCAGGGTGAGCTGCATGGGAGGGAACAAGGCCACGGAGATCTCGTCTCTGTGCTGTTACCAGTGTTAAAAGAGGAGCAGGGGAGAGGAAAGAGCAAAGGACAGTGGGAAGAGTTGTCTTGGTTGCACAGGTAAGCTAGCTTTCAAGCCAGAATAAAAACTTGCATCTGAAATTTCCAGTCTAGTGCTTCGAAAATAAATATATACTTACATATAGCATTCAGTTCTAGGTTGTGGTAAACCAGATTCCAGAATGAGGACCTCTGTTTCTGGTCTTCCTAGGACCTGGCTAGAGATGTGAGCTGGTAGCTTGCCCTTATTTTGAATTCACACAGTATAGTATGAAATTGTTCATTAAGTGGATTAATTAGTGGGGTCTTCCCTGGTGATTTATGGGCATAAATGACCATTTGGGATTGCATCTACATCATCCAGTTCTGCCAGCGCATGTCTTGTGGGTTATAGTGGGGTACCACCACAGTGTAGCACCTGGTCACATTGTCATTATCCTGCTTTCCTGGGCCCGTAACTTTGCCATAAACAAGCAAAATTTGTGTTTTTCTATTCAGTGGGCTGTTTTCCCGCCCCAGCAGGATATTTTGTTGTTTTTCTCCTGGGGAATTCTGGCTTTTCTTATCCTGTCTGATACCAAGAGAAAACACTTCCAGATTTCTGTACACCTTACACACACACACTCGCCACTGTCTTTCTGCATCTTGTGAGAACTGGGTGGCATGGTCTGTCTTTCAGAGGCCTCCCCCAGGGCTGCATGCTGCACTCTGGATGCAGCAAATCTAAAAGCTGGACAGCGACACTGCTGGTCTCATTGGATATTCAGAGGCATAACTGGGATTTTTTGACTCTTGAATCAAAGAATTTCAAGATTGGAACTGTCATTTCACTATCCCCTCTCAGGGATCTCCAACAGATAGGGTTTCCAAGTCTCCAGGGGCATGCAAAAGAAGTTACCTGAGAGAAGTAGGAAGTTTGTCCTTAGGATGAGCCTAATGTGTTTCTCTGAAATTTCTACCCACTGATCCTTGTTCTAACTCCTAGGACTACACAGATCCCAAGTGTAAAGTATGTGCATAAAGTATGTGTATAAGTCTTCAGCTGATACAGATATGCCCATCTTCTTCCTCAGCTGCTGGTTCTATTGTGTTTGTTGGAGATGGTCATAGCTAGGGAGACCTCCTAGCAGAACTCTTCCTCTTCTTTCTTCTCTCCCCTTCTTCCTTCCATCCTACTTTATCAAGCTTACTCTTTGCAATTTTTTTTGGCACACCTATTCTCGATATACTGGAACTCACATTTTTTTTTTATTTTGGGGTAGCCCTGAGCCTACAATTTAAGTATTAAGGGCACGGACCTCTTGACTTGAAGCAAGGGAACCAGACACATTCCCCACAAAGAGACTGTAAGCTAGTAGCGCTGTTTCCATTTTATGGGTGAAGAAAGTGAAGCTTAGAAGTGTTAGGCTACTTGCCCAAGGACACACAGCTAGTAAACAGTGTACTAGACTTGGACACAGGTCTGCTGACACCAAAGCCTTGGTTATTTATAAGGCGGGTTTGGTGTACTGGTTATAAGTGCAGGATTCAGAGCCCAGCAGGTCTGAGTTCAAATCCTGGCTCTACCACATACTAATTGGTTACCTTCAGTGAGTTGCTTAAAATCTCTATGCCTCAGCATCCTCATTTGTGGAATGATGATAATAATAGTACCTATCTCATAGGGTTGTTGTGTAAATTAAATGAGATGATGCATATAAAGCAGTCAGCAGCCATCTATATGTGATAACCATTCAATAAATGTTCATTGAATATTATCATTGTCATTTTTTTTTTTTTTGACAATAGGGATTGCCAGAGTTTCGCACTGTTGTCTGCAGAGCTTGAAGTGAAGCCTCTTAGCTCTTGTGGGGGGCGAGGGTCAGCAGATTCATGGGATGGGTGCACATAGCCCATCTTGCTGATGCTTTACAGCTGAGGCTGGGTAGAGTCTGGGAAGGGTGGCAGTGGATTTTTTTTTTTTTGGTTTTGTTTTTTTACACTTCGAGAAGATTACTGCAGTTATCTGGAAATCTATTGCTCGGGCAAAAGCAGGATTGCATGATACAATTTAAAAGGCCAGCAGCTGCATTTCATCCTTTTCACAAGAAAATAACCCCTTACTCCAGTGAAGCTAAAAATAAAAATGGCAGTACATTTGGCAACCACGCTTCTTCCTTTATTACCTCAGCAGTATCTGAATAAAATGTCTTATTAAGCAAGATATAAGGGCAATGAAAGGGAGAGTAAGTCAAATTAGTTGACATCTAAAGCTTGGTGCATCATATACAGTGAGGGTAGTTACTGTTTAGTAAAATGGATTTAATGCTTAATATAAATGCTGATATTTAGGTGGCTATATTTTGGAAACTTGGGGGAAAGAGTGGTGGCTTTTGAGTCAGTAGATCTTGGTTTAGGTCCTGTACCATCACAAACCACTCCTGTGGCACTGGATAATTTACTCTATTACCTTGGGCCCTGCTTCCTCCATATGCTAAGTGCAGGGTGTTTCCTCGAGCCCAGTGGTTCTGTGGCAGGAACTTAGAGTCACCTGGGGATGGGGACAGTAGACAGTGTCCTAGATATCCACCCTATTTTGACAAGTGCCTCTGTTTGGTTTATGTACTGGAGTCACTATGTGAGATTTTCTTTGAAGAAATGAATGGACAGCTAAAAAGTAGGTTTCAGAACCCAGATTTGATTATTCCTAAGAAGCTTTGCAATTCTCACTTTTCAAAGTTTTGTGATGTCCAAATAGGAGTCGGCTTTGGAAGCACACTGGGCCCTGTTTCAGCTCTATCACCATCTATGAAAGACCTCAGTGCCCAGGGGCAGGGCAGTACCCTAACATTTTTTGGCACCAGGGACCAGTGCTCATATGAGAATCTAATGCCTGACGATCTGCAGTGGAGCTGAGGCAGTGATGCTAGCGCTGGGGAGTGGCTGCAAATACAGATGAAGCTTCACTCACTGGCCCATCACTCACCTCCTGCTGTGCAGCCCGGTTCCGTTATAACAGGCCACAGACCAGTACCAGTTCACGGTCTGGGGTTTGGGAACTCCTGCCCTAGAACACAACACAGGGCAAATATGATACGGGAAGAAAAACGTTGACAAAGCCTTTCACAAATGCAGATGGGTGTGTGTACTGGCGTGAGTATATATCTGAGTATTTTGATATATGACGTGTCTGTCTGAATGAAGGAGTATAAATTTGTGCATGAGTTAGTAGAACCCATGTATAAATCTGTGTCTCACATGTTCACAGGGAGAAGATGTACACTTAGCCATACTGTGATGCCTGTGTCCTAGGTACTGTCCTTCACCACCTCTTATCTCATTTACACCTGCCAACACCATGGTGGATTAGTCTTTATCGTCTTGTTTGAAGTGAGGAAACTGAGTCTTGGAGATGCTAATTCCTCCAAGGTCACACAGCTAATAATTTGCATAGCAAGGAGATTATGTTAGTTCTTTGTTTAACATATGACTGGGGTGGTGTGCCTCCAGCAGATAGATGGGCAATTTTTTCTGCACTAACCTAAAGATGGCCTTTCTATCTGATAGGGGATTATCAGTTTAGTAGCTACCTCTGTTCAAAGAATATGGTTCCTTCATTTCTGTTGAGCTCTCAAAGCCAGGGTCAAGGGAAATGAACCCTGACATTGACGGGCTCCTTGTCTACCCAGCCCTCCAATTTCTGTGTTAAGTGGACTGTTTCCAAAGTGCCAGAGACCACTGTAGGTTAGTCTTTCAGAGCTTTTGATTTTGTTTGAGTTCCTGTTTTATTGCTTTTGGGATCTTGCAGTTGAGATTTACAATGAAATAGGATGACCAGCATTTTTCCCAATCACTTTTTTTTTTTTTTGCCAAAAAATACTAAGATATGTTGTTGGAGATTTGTTCAGACTCTCCTTCTTTGAGGCTTCCCTTCCCAAAATTCTGTATGACAGTTGGGAGCCTGTTTAAAAATATGGCTGATAACAACAAGTACTGTGCCAAATCATTCTTAGGTATTACTGGAAAATAACTGAATACAATCTCTACCCTGAGACCTTAGCAAATCTTGTTACCTTTTATTTATACTGTGAAGCACATTGAAGACTTTATCAGTCATTCTACTTCCTTGGAATCATATGTTGAGAGGCTTTTATTCTGAAGAAAATATCATGAGAGTCCTGAGTAGATTTATGCTCTGCTTCTGATGGTTCATGAAGCTTAAACATATCTAATAATAGTTCTTTCACCTGCTTTGCTTAAGACTAAGATCTTTTATAAACATTTTCACCAGAACCATCAATCATTGTTTGGAAATTTAAATTTTACTGGGTAAAATGAGAATGGATTAAGGGCAGGCTTTTTGCAGTCCAGAGCTTAAGCTTTTCATAGATATAGCACTTTGTGGAATTTCTTGATGCCTTATCTGAAGATGAGGGGAAATTGGCATCCTTACATGCTGCTGGTGGTAGTATAGACTGATGCAGCCATTTGGAGAAATCTGAAAGTATTGGCCAAACCAAATATATGTACTGTCTGACCTAATGCTCCTACTCTTGGATTTATAACTCAGAAAAATTCTACAATAAGTCGACATTAGATGATGATGATAATGCTGTTGTTGGTTTCAATGATTATAACTGTTAGACCGAAGATAATTTAGGTTATTTATTGATAATTGGTTAAGACCCTTTTAGGGTACATTCTTAGTGAACCATTTGTCAAAGATGCTGAGATAGCCTTTATCTCAACTCCTAGTTTTTACACCTGCTATGTATTATTTTGGAATGCAGTATTCATTTAGTGATGTTGCTGAAGTTTGTACAGCAGGTCCTTGAGTGATGTCATTTGGTTCAACATTGTTTTGTTATACTATTGACGAGATACAATAGGAACTTAATGGAACTTAACTCTTGTTTATATCAATTAGCCTGACACAGTAATTGTTTTTGTTATATGTCATTTCACTTGAAGTCTCAGGACCTATTGCCAGCATAAGGTGAAGACTTACTGTAGGATGTAAATTGTGATTTTTTAGAAGAGAGGTAATCTTGGACAGAAGAAAAATAGAATCCCAAATTTGGTATTTGAGGTCATTTAATCTAATTCATAATCCTAATAAAAATTCAATCTACAGTCTTCTTTATGGACAGTCTGCTTGGATTCTCCAAGTAACAGGGCATTTGTCACTCTCAGAGTTGTTAGAACATCTCACAAGGACAAATAATCAGACACTAAAGTTTTGACACTATTGGACCAAGTTGCAGGATTTTGTCAACTGAATTCCTAAGACATTTTCTAGGGAACAGACAAGGGGAAGATGATACTCCTGTTTTATCTAGTTTCAGTCACTGCATTGATTTGCTTGAGAGCCAAAACTATCTTTTAGTCCAAGTTAAAAATACTTTAAGAACCTGAGTGCCCCTCCAGGGTGGAATCAACTGTATGAACCCAGGAAGGTAAGACTTTCTGAAGATGTTGTGGGCTTTGTCAATAGGCAAAGCAGAGCCCACTTCCAGTGTCAGAGGTCAGTCAATCATCTTGTAGGTGTTCTTGGGAAAGAAAAAAGGTGGAGGGTCACCGCCAAATAGATCTCACTCAGACTTATAAATAACTGTTAATGTGTCTAAATTGTTATCAGTGATTGGGTAGCATTTTAAATTTGAGGACTTCAGTTCAGAATTTCCATTGCCCAGGGAATGTTTATAGCTTCATGGAGACTCAGATTTCTAGGATTTCTAGGATATTAGCTGGAGTACCACCTAAAACGATGATAATGATAGCTTTCCCTGCCCCTTAATTGGAGATAGAATTGCCAAAATACTTTGGAGACTCAATATTGTTCTTTCAAGGCAAGGATCTGAATGGAAGGGAAACATGTGAAACCAGAGTTCCTCAAGGAAATTTACCAAAGAATCCTTAGGCCTATTTGAGACTCTTTAACAGCGAGAACTTCAAGGCTCTCTGGGGCTCTTAACATCCTCCTTCATCAGCATTTTGAGCCATCTGATTCTCCTACTGGGAAAATCCTATCTGTGAAGCTGGCTTTGTCAGCACTGTAGCCATATTCAGAGTCTTCAATGTTTGTTGCCTTAGGAGCATACATTCACACATCAGGATCAGCCAAAAACCATTGTGTTTTATCTTGTGGTTTCTTCATCTCACCATGTTGAAGTTATGTTTGGCCACAAGATTCTTAGTTATACACAGTCTGTATAGTTCAACAACAAAACATAGGTTCATGAAGTTAATTTGGCTGCTGTTGTGAGAACTGAGAAAATTCTGAACTATTTCCATAACCAACGATTATCATTTGTACTGATAATGAGTTTCTTTGAATTCTAATTTCCAAGCTTGATTATGTTAGTATACATGTAATGTCTTTTTGCTCTTTTCTTATGACTGTACTTGCTTATGAGCCTGGAAGATGAATAAACACTGATATTCTTTTGCCACATGATTTTGATTTAAAGCTTCTGATCTACACATCCTGTCAGATAAGGTACACAAATGCAAATTACATGTCTTGGGCTCACCTTCCAGTCAGTTGTAATAGAAGGGACAACCATAGAACAGCTCAATAGGAACTCAGCTGTTGTAAGCAATCAGCCTGAGTAAATTTTCTGCCCACAAACAAACTGAAAAAAAATGGTTTATTCCATAGAATAATTATCACTTTACCTTGGACATTCTATATGCAGTACTTTAGTAAATTGTATGCATTAAGGAACTTACTAGAAGTTAAATTTGGGAGTCTAGAAGGGATTATAATGTTGAAGACTATTAAACATAATGTCAAGACTTGACATAATCTACCAAAAATGATGTATGAGAAGATGTTTTGTAAACTATAAAATTACTTGACCAGAGGCTTCATCAAGAATCAGTTCTGCAGAATTATCCACGCATAGATTCTTTTTTCAGAATCACCCAAGGTGCTCACAGATGCTCTAGTTCTAGCCCTTTATGAAATAATCACAGGTATTTTCAACACATAGCTTTCTAGGCACTATCATTACTGACAGTAGGTCCAAATTTTAAAAAGTTGTGGACAGGAATCTTATCTGACCTATCACCATCTTGCCCGTCGCCTTCAAGCAAATGATCAAGCTAAAAGGATAGTCAGGCTACTGGGATGCCTGCCGTAGGAGGATGCTGAAGGAGACTGGCCGATGAGATTCACCAGACTCTTCATCCTTCAATCTGTCACTCCAGGTTCAACCATGTAAATTGATTCTGATGCATCATTAATGAAGAAATAGCTTAAGACTTGAGTTGAGTATTTACATTCATACTTGGATGAGGACTTTGAGAACAAGAACATATTCCAGATACTGTGATGGCTGCGTTGTAGTGTTTGCATGAAAACAAGACTCTGTTTTTGTAAAGAGCAGTAGATCCAGCCCATGTTTGATTCCTGACACAGTAATTGAGGTCATGGAAGGTCCAGAGTACAATATAGGCACTGTAAGGTGCTGTAGGGCCATCATGCAGATGAAGCAGTAATTCTTCTCTGGTCATGGATTTGCCACAATGGTGTGTCTAGTACTCCAGACCCACTATCACCACAGAGAAATAGCTTCACAAGTTGTGTGGAAAATTGGTGAGCGATGTGGGAAAATATTAGCTAAAATGAGGAGAAGGTGGTGATACAGTATTTTTTGGTGACTTGTATTCTTGCTGAGGATATATTTTTAGGTTCCTGTAGTTGTGCACTGTAATATGGGCTTTGTTTAGAGAAGCTTTTGCCTATAAAAGGGTTGTTGTTGGAGACCTGCTTATCCCCTTCTTATCTCCTCACACTTATATAGGGTTGCCAGGTCCAACTGTGCAGATAATATAGTACACAGCTGTAAACAGCCTAAGAATAATATCAGCCACAACTACATCAGGAACCTTCTCAGGATTCTCATTAGTTAGTGATTGGAGGATCAAGCAACCCCCAGTCTAGTTAGTTAACTCTGTGGCCTCAGGCAAGCTATTCAACAATAGCTGGCCTTAATCTCTGCTTCTGTAAAATATGTGTTTGTGGGTCCTGGGGAGGGAAAAAGCATCACCTTTTGATATAAGGAATGAACTAGGAATGAATGACTTTATCAATGAATTATGGTATAAAACATGTAATTATGTTTATTAAACACCTCAGAGTACTCTTTTCCTGTTAGTTATTTTCTTTGCATCAACCTGTTGGTTTTCTACGACTCTTCTTTTTTTGGTAGAAGGAGGAAGACAGACATTAATCATGTCCTGAATTGTCAACTCTGTGTCTTATTTTGCCTTGGGTGCCTTTATGAGAGAGTAGAGATGCCAGGAGGGGGCTGGGCAGCCAGTAGATCCCTGGCCACATTTGGAGGAGTTCCTTCTCTGAGCTGAAAGCAGTTATAGGGAAAGAGAAGGCTTGAATTTCTCCCATTTAGATATTTTCTTCCAATAGAAAATAGTGTGTACCAATGGGACAGAACCAGGGTGATAATGAGAACCAGAGTCTGTGGTAGGTGGGGAAGAGAAACCTGCTCAGTGTGCAAGGTCCAGGTGCTGCGTGATGGGTGCTCTGGGGACCTCAGTCAGCACCCACTAATGGTATTGGTATCAGTCCCATGTTCACCCGAGAATTTCATGGCAACACATACTGGCTCATTTCATGATAAGCAGCTACCTAGAGGAGGTGTGAATTTTTAGAAAATGGTTGCTCCTTTTCATCTTAGAAAATTTTTTTTCCTTAAAGTATTCTGTGTAGCAATTGGAGCCAATGTGCTTATAAATAAGTCTTTTTAAACTTGATGGAAATTTACTCTCATTTAGTACATCTCGGGAATTGTCCCTCTTGGACACTTTTCATGGTTAGAGGGTCTCCAGGCTTAATTGTGTTCTGTAATTGAAGCTCCAGGCCCCAATCCAACATCTCTCTTGGTTTGCACTTGGTTTCTCACAGAGAAGGAAACTTGCTTACAGCCACCACCGCAGAAACAAAGCTCCTTATTCTTTTCCTTTCCACCCCCTCCTCTGTCCCCTATCACTATGCTCCTTCCTTCCCACCCCCCAAATTCCCTCTAAGCATTGAAGGTCCCAAGGAAGAGAAGGGCAGGGGTGAAAAATTTGAAACTGCCCAAGATGGATAGTGAAAACACCATGCATAAATAAATTATGGTGCAACCCCCAGATGAACAACGATTGTGCGGTTGAAGACCTAGCTGAATAAGTGTGTCAGGCACTGATTGGAAGCGTGATAAATGCAATGACCTAACAAAGGATTGACTTCTCCTGCAGACAGGCCCTTTTTAATGGATGGAAAGGGAGGAAGCTTCATTTAGAAGGGAAAGGCTGTTTGCCGTGCAGATATGACAAAGGGGAAGTAGACAACCATTGATTTACGTTTGGGAATGACAGTTGAAAAATTCAGCAATAATCATGACAAATGAGAAGAGATGCAGTCAGAGAAAAAATGCCAATACATTAAGCCTGCAAAGAAATGCCAAGGTCACAGAGAAAGGTTCCCAAACTTCTAGTTTTGACAGCCTTAATGGAAATAATAGAAAAGATGAGGGTTCAGGTTAAAAGAGATGGCTAGGCATGAAGGGCTGCAGGTGTTGATAATTAGTGGCGAGTTTGGAGAGGGAGTGTCAGGAAGTCCTCCTTATACCACTGGGAAGGCGTCTGTCCACAAGCAACTGAGATGCTTCTTGCTGCTGTCAGTCCTGCCCTCCTCTTGGAGGTCTGGAAAACCACGCAAGTGATTTTAATGTCAGTAGCAACGGCAGGAAGGAAACACGTGGGTTGGGTGTGCTGGCCGTGCTTGATGGGAGACATCAAATCACAGATTTTGCTCTGGCCTCAGCGGTGTGGCACCTTCTTTGTTTTCTTTTTTTTAATCTAAAAGACTGAGTGAGAAGGTGATGAGTTTTTAGGTCATTTACTTGATCAAGAGTGGTAGGATATCACCTGTTTATTTTTTAATCATCTTTGTTTATAAGTCACTAATCTGTTGAGTCTTATATTTCTCTACCCCAATAAAAGAGACAAAATCCAGAAAGTTCTATGTGTGGATGTGAAAAGCTTTTAAAAATATGTATACATGTGTGTGAGGGAGGAGTAGTGCGGAGAGGTTTGGAGGAAAGGCCCATAGCCTGGGAGTCATGAGGACTGGTTATTATAATGGTTAACTTCTTTGTGAATGTGGGCAAATTGCATCACGTCTCTGGAGCTATGGTCATCCTTAAAATGGAGAAATCCTGAGAGATGAGGGAAATCATGGCGATCCCTTTCTGGTATGATCTAAGGATTCGATATTATATTTATACATGGTCTCTGGGTATGAGTCTATTTTATCTATTTGTATATATACAAACATGTATGTAATATGTATATTCACACATTTATACCTTTTATTCATCTAGCCACACATTTCAGTATTTTATGTTGCAATTAACATTCCAGTTTAATCTTTATTTTGGTTTGTTGTCATCCAAATATTGTTTATGGACTAAGCCCCTAATTATAAATAAGCATTTTACTTAGATTAAATGAAATGTTATAAAATCATCATTCTTTTTATTGGATAAAAACTATTAATATTTAAGTGGGGGAAGAAGTCCTAACACCCTCAAAATAAGTATTTTGTGAAAGCAGTTATCAATTCAGAGAATGGCAAAATATTCTCCAAGGTAATTAATTCCTCAGCTTCAGAAAACATTTGAATTATGATTATATTTTTGCCGAATTAGTTGAAGATAAATAATTAAAAAAAAAAAAAAAAAGCCCTTGTTTTATTTACGTGAAATAAAGTGCCAGGATAAGCTTTGGCAAATGTATCTTAATTTGTGAATACTCCACTCTAAATGAAAAATGATTTTATTTAAGCCAACCAACTCCCATAGATAAGCCTCAAAGAGAAGTTATCTCATTAAAAAGAATGACCTGTTTTGGAGCTGAGTTGTATCACAATTCTTCTTCTTAACTGAGCAGCATTGGAAGCCTGTCCTGATAGGGTTAAACCCTAGCCTAGCCCCAGGTTACCAAGAACATGTGACTGTTTTCATCTGAATTTTGGGGCATGCGAAGGTTCAAAATTGAACAGGTACTATGTTTAAAAACAATGCCCCACCATCTGATGCATGGGACCCATCAAGTTGCCAAAAGCTCTCCAGCTTTTATCAGTTAAAATACCTTTTAACTGTAGAAATGAAGGAGGGAAGGACCAGATTATAAATGAGTTGGATCTGGTATTTGAGATAATCTTGGGTCTGTAATGGTTGGTTAAGACTTCACTTCTACCTGGGGCTATGGAGCGGGGGTATAAGGAAAGTAGCCTCTTTAGATTAAACATTTTCTAATCAGCTTTATCACTCATATCTGAATTTATCTTATTTGAGGAAAATGCCAATATATTAGCAGGCATGTATGATACACAAGGTGACCCTACCAACTTAATGACATAATACATTATCCTTAATGAAGTCAATATCTTGTCTTTTAGCTGTCTGTCTATTGGGGCGATTAATTGCAGTGTCATTAAAGTTAGCTCTCTTTTCATTTGAGCTTGACAAGTCGCATAAAACTAATGTTCTTAGTTATCAGCTACTGGAATAGGATGGAGGATGGAGGAAATTGTAGGACAAATAAGGGGGTACTGCTACAGCTAACTTGAAGGACTTTTTCCAATGACTGTTTCCTTAGGTCTCTCTTTACTCAGGCACTACTGTTAGTTGAAATTCAAGGCAAAGCTAGACAGCTCTTATTACGGCCAGGGTTCGGGGTGGAGAAAAGAGGGAGCTGCTGAGAATTACACCTGAATTGGGAGACTTTGAGTCATTTAGTAACAGGAGCTTGATTACTGGATGGGTTTCCCTACTAAATAAATTTGCTGAGTTCCTTCCTGAACTGATAACACGTGAGCTGATAGCCTGTAAGAGGATACAATAAAGAATGGTTGAAACCATATTTTCATTTAGCTTTGAAGTTTTTCTAATTTAATGGGCTCTCTGGCAGAAGGGGAAGATCGAGGGTGGGGGAGGGGATCTGTGTCCAAACCACGTTTTGCAAATGATTCTAATAAACACCAGCTAATCGTGGGCAACATGGGAGTGATAGCGCCTGGTCCACTGCTAATTGTGAAGTCAAAGAAAGCCTCACTCCCTGCCTTCCCCCTACCTCTGAAACTACGAGACAGGATGGCTGTAATTTACAGTGTGTTATCTTTGTCTATAGCGGCAAGATGATATGAAGTAAATCAAGGTACGAGTAATGAAAGACTGAGAATTTATTCCTTGGAGCACACTTTAAAGTGTAGTATCTGTTATAGTGGCACTGCCTGAAGACCCTGAAATGAGACTTGGATGAAGGGCAATAAAGCAGCATAGAGGCTCATGTTAATGTTGTTTGTCTGAGGTTAGTAATTGGGTTCCACTGATGAGTTGTGTGAAGACAAAGTGAGAATCCCAGCTAGTATTGTAAATCTTACATTGTTGGAACAAGAAGCAATCCTAACAAATATTGATCCTCTCCATGCCCAGAGGCGAGGAGGGAAGCAGCGAACTGCAGAGCGCTGGCTTGTTTCAATAGCACCAATTACCTTAGTGAAACCAGCGCTCTGCATGAAATCCCAGGGTGGCCGCAAACAGTGAATTAGCCATGATTAGGCTTTTTAGATAGATCCCCCCAAATCACGCAGGCTTAGCATTCTGTCTCAATTATCCTTACAGTCCTAAAAACATATTTTGTGGAAGCGATTCTTCCCAGTTATTAGAGGTCCTGGTCAGGTGTGGATGCCAGATAGGACTGTATGGCCAGCCAGTGCCTTATGCACAAAGGGGCTGGAGTGAATGTGTCTGAGTCTGACCTTTCCACTGTGGATTTCACTGAACAGCACCAAGTTTGGGGGCCTGCAGCCCACGTGTAGTGGACTTTGTTGCTGTTTGTTTTTCCCCCCTCTTTGTGGTGAATTAATGTTTCAGGGATCCTTGGGAGATGATCTCCCAGGAAGAAAAAGTATCTCAAGCTCTGTGTTTTGGGAGACTGGCTTCCCATTCTCCATTTTTAATGGAAAGACCTTCTAAAGATCTCTGCTCATCTAATATGAATATAGAGCTTCCTTTTTTGGATCTTTCCCTGAGTTCTCACTGGGAAGAATTTGGGCCCACGGGATGAGAGAGTGTTGATAAAATCTTAGAAGGTCACAATGCTTTGTTTCTTCCTAGGAGGCAAGCACTTGTTCTCAGCATCCGTTGGCACCTATTCCCTACTTCATTACCTTCAGCTGTGAGTTGGCAGTACTTTCAGAGGGCAATCTATAGGCTAGATCTTGACTTTGCGCTGGGTTGGAAAAGATGATGTTTGGCCCTTGGGCTCCTGCCCCCATACTGCATCAGCTTTATTCATGCTACCCAGCCCAGTGACCTCTGCTGAGGAAAGAGCCATTCCCGGGGACCTTAGAGCATTTGGTCTCCAATATGACACTATGACATATTTATGCCAACATGTGCCTTGAAGAGAGAAAAGGTAAGGTTGGGCCCCCCAAATCAAGCAGACAGAGGGCAAGAGTTTGAATAAAGAGAATCGTGTGCTTTCTGGGATTAAAATTGGGTGTCGGGTACATTTCCAGGACTCTATGACACAGTAATTAATGAGGTAATTAATTCTACAAATGTTTATTGAGTGTCTAAGTGCCAAGCAGTATTCTCTGTGCACAGTTGAATAAGATGGAGTTTACATTCTAGTGGCAGGGGTGTGGTGGTGATGAAACCTAAGCTGACATGGACAATTTCTGATGTAAATTGTGAAATACACACAGCTTTTGGGATGCAGAGTGGCTTGGGGTGAGAAGGGGGCTTTTTAAACTAGGGTGCTCTGAAGTGGCCTTTATTCTCACACTGCACACCAGGTGTTGGAACTGAATGTTTCCCCTCTATACCTCTACCCAGTCTTGTCTCTGTACCTGTGCTCACCCTGTCCTGAAGTGCCTTGTACTCCATAGGCCTAGTTTCTGTTCATTTCCCAAGCCCCAGCTCAAAGGCCATCTTCTGTGAAGCTCTTCTGGGTCTACCAACTAGAAATGAGTGTTTGTCCTGAGAGTTCCCGTGCACTGTTCTGTCCTCCAATATGGCACTTGGAGCTTCTGTCTCATATTACAGTAGCTTGTGTGCTCATCTTGTCTCTACTCCTTGCCTGTGGGACCCTTAAGGACAGGAACCTCCCTTATGGTACTTAGCAACGTCTTGTGCATAGTACGTACTCCATAAGTATTAATTAAATGAAAAATTAATAAAGAGGTAGGAAAATTTATAGTATGTATGTATGTATGTATGTGGTGGAGGAGGGGGAAGCTTTTGAGATTGTCTGAAGTTTGATCTGATCAACAGAAATGCTTCAGCGAAACACCAATTTACTGTTGTGTAGATATTTCACTCAGTGGATTTGTTATATCAGAATGGACTAGTGATGTCTCTGCCTCTCCAGGCAACAAACACACTTTGGAGGGATTGTCAACTTGAAGATTGTAATAAAACTTTTACTATTCTGAACAGCTAGCTAGTTTTGGTGTCTGCTAAAGGCGAACAAAGGCAAGAAGTGAAAATGATTTTACAATGTTTAAAAAATAATTATTCTGCAAATATCGATAAGCTCAGCAAATACAAACTAGCTACCTTTTGGTTTGGATGGAGCCCTCCACCCCATATTGGGAGCACTGCCACCTCCAGGCAGCCGCATGCTCTGTGGGCCAGCTCCTGCTCTTCTGGACAAGGAAGGGGAGTAAGCGAGTCCATTGCCCGCTGGCCTCCTGAGACACCTCTAAGGATTAAATAACTAAGGACTATAAAGTGCTCTGTGAAAAGAGAGAGCTCTATAAAGTGTTATTGTTGAGGCTGTTAAAAATGGAAAACGACTTTTCATTTAGAAAGCGAACACTCAGCATAAGGAGGGGTAGCTGTAAAGCTTTTTATCACCACTTTGCTTTCTTGAGGTTCTTAGCTATTGGTGTTGGCACTGTGGTTTAGTCTCCTAGTTCTCTCGCTTGTTCACAGGGTTTAGGAAAGATGCCAGCATGTTCCTGGCATGGTGCCATTCTGGTCCCTTTCTTGTGTCACAACCTCTTGGTCAGAGCTGTGACTTTTGGAATTTGAGAGCAAGAATCTTCCTGAGAGCCAGCCAGCTGGAATGTAGAGTATCCATCCTGTGATCTAGTAGTACCGGGAAGCTCCCTGGGCAGCCACACAGATCACAAACCACTTGTAAATGGAGGGGCTTGCCATATAGACAATAGCCTGTTTTCAGAAGACAGGCCCTCCTTCCATTTCTTGAGAAGCAGGACTCATTTCCTCTTCCTATTCAATGATAATATTCAGTTTTTAGTACAAATTTCTAATTCCACCAGTTATTCTCAGGCTTCTGGTTCATATTCTACTTTCTCCATGTCACATTTATATGGTTGGGAGGTTTAAAATACATTGTTATATCTCTGCAGTCTGTATTATAATTTCATGTCTTGTGCATTTTGTATCTAATTTTTAATCATAGTTTGTAGGATTTACTTGGGCAGATCCTCATTTTAACATCCAGTACTGTGAATGGGAAGGGGGCTTTCTGGTCTTCTCTTTGATTCCCCTGACTGCTCTGATATGCAGCCTCCCCAGCAACATGTCGCCCCTTCAAGAAAGGAGCCCATAAACTCAGTATTTATCATACAAATGCAGTGATGTGTCTGCATTTTTATGACCCTGCTAAGTGGTGAGCATTCATTCATTTGTGCCACCTCACCCCAGATTTCTATCCAGAGGCTGAGCTGTTTATCATGCTCTCATCTCTTTCCCAAAGCCCGAACAAGGAGCTTGGGACCACTATAAACATGTTCCCTTTCATTAAAGAGGAAATTATTATCATATATTTTTGTAATAACCAATAACATTTCAAATTACTCACATTTATGGCTTATAATCAAGCTTACACTTAACCTCTAATCTTCATGAAGCTGGTAATGATGGGCTCGTTAGTTAACCACTTAGGGGAAGTTAAGGGCAGGTATAAAGCCACCTGACCAGTAATTAACCAGAAAAGTAACTCATTTCTGAAGTTGAGATAATGAACACCATGCTTGGTTTACATTTAATTGGTAACAAGCAAGGTAAATCCTGTTGGTTTTGTGGGGATGCATTGGAGGATTTGATCTTGGTCAACTTCTCACTGGTTAATATGTTGCGTGCTAAATGATGCTGGCCATTACACCCTGCATCTTCAATTTCTGGGTCTTTGTTCAGGAAGCTGAGTATTTGGGGAGATTGGTTGCAACACAGTTCATGGATAGCATTTGAAGGCTCACAGAGGGCATTCCTCCCTCTATAAGAATGTGTTCTGACTATGGTCTTCAACAGTCTCTTGTTCGATGTCCCATCATCCATGAGTCTGGAGTATTGTGGGATATGAATTACTCTGATGTTACATGCCGTTGCTTAGATTAGCTTTTGAATTGACTCATTAATTTAGAAGAGAAACTGATATGAAGGAATGGGCCAGTTTGTGGTCAGTGCATCTTGGCCTGCCAGAAGGATTGGAAAGGGCTCAAGGGAGTGTTGTTCCAGGATGATCGTTCCTTAACTAGGGCATGTAGTTAAAGGTCTCTGAATTGGTTGGATTAGCAGAAGCACTCATTGGTGTGTTCAGCAAAAGAAGGAATACAGGAGAGAATCATCCAGAGTCCACTCTCATTTAACTGCTTCGAGGGTTATACTTTTAAAGCTGATTTTAACTATTAAATCAGCCTACCAGTAATCTCCTGTTATCACTCATTCTGGTGCCAGGAGCTTTATGGACCTTCTCTCATTTGATTATCTCAACAATCTTTTGATGCAATTATTATATTTTCCATTTTACAGATGAGGAAACAAAAGGTTAGAGAGCTTAAATGGCTTGTCCTAGGCCACACATCTAAAAATTACACAGCCAGATAGAATTAGCTCTATATAATATCAAAACTCATGTTCTTAACTTATAGACTTTTATCTTACCTATATATTATTAGAGAGAAAGATATCCAGAACAAGTAGAGTTATCATGCACTTCCTGTCTGTCATGTAACCAAGAATGTTAATAATCTCATGTGATACACTAGGTGATACATTGACTGCAATGGCATATTGGGAGATATCAACATATTATTAATCCAAATTAAACAAAGACGTCTGGATGATGAGCTATTAGAGATTATTTGCAGTTGATTAGTAGTAATGGATAAGAGATTGGCCATAGCTACTTATCATCATGGAACAGTAGGACTGAATGGAGACTTAGGGTGGTTATCTAGTTCAAGGGTGGCAATTTCAATTCCACAGTAGGTACTGAATGAGTATTTATGGAGGACCTGATACATGCCAGGCATGATCGTATGTTCTTATGCCTCATAAATGCTTACATTATAATTATCACACTGCAGTGTAAAAATTTTGCTTTAAATAGCTATATCTCATTGGAAGAAATTTAAAGGAGAAAATAAATATTGTCTTTACATTTGATTGCATATTCACTCTTTCCACTGCTTTTTATAGAACAGAAATTATATCTGATAATGTTTCTTTATAGCTTGAAAATTTCTTTAAACTTTATCATTTGAGTTAGTGGCAACAAATTCTCTATTTCTGTTTATCTGAAGTTGTCTTTATATTTCTTTCATTTTTGGAGATTATTTTCATTGAATATAGAATTCTGGTTTGACTTCTATTGTTTTAGCAATTTAAAGAGGTCATTCCATTGTCTCTGGCCTCTATTGTTTCTCATGGGAAGTCAGCCGTCACTCTTAAACATTGTTCCCCTGTATTTGTATAATGTATCATTTTTCTTTATTTTCAAGATTTTTCTCTTTAACTTTGATTTTCAGAAGTTTGATAGTGATGTTTCTAGGTATGGTTTTTGAAAAAATGTACTGCATGAATTTTTCCAAGTTTCTTCTATCTTTTCTGTATTTTTTTTTTTTTTTTTTTTACTGTTTGTATTAAATTTGGGGATTTTTTTGGCTATTGATCTTCATATTTTTTCTGTCCCATCCTCTTCCTTTTCTCCCACTGAGACTTTACTTACATCTATGTTAGACCATTTTAAATTGTTTCACAGGTTCCTGAGTCTTTATTTATTGTTTTATAAAATATTTTTTTCTCTTTCTGATTAGATAATCGCTATTGATCTACTTTCAACATCACTGACCTTTTCTTTTCCTATCTGCAGTCTTCTGTTAAGGGTGTGTGTGTGTGTGTGTGTGTGTGTGTGTGTGTGTATGTGTGTGTATGTGTGTATTTTTTTTTTAAATATTGTGCTTTTTAGTTTCCAAATTTTATTTGGTTGGGTTTAAGAAAAATTAATTCTCTGATAAGATTCTCTTTCAATTCATCTATTCATTCATTATAACCTTAATCTTTTCCCTTAAGACCTTGATCATGTTCATTACAGCTACTTTAAAGTACTTCTGCATTTATTCTACAATCTGGGTCATCTCAGGGTTAGTATCGACTTTTTAAATAATCTTGACTGTGGGTCACAGTTTCCTATTACTTAGCTTGTCTAGTAATTTATAATTGTATCCTGGATTGTTATAGGTGATACACTGTATACATTAATAGGCTGTCGTTTCAGTTATTAAAAAATTATATATATGGCTTTTGTTGATACACACATTCACACTTTTGTTCTAGCAGGCATGCATAAAACTTGACTGGACTCAGACTACAAATTGTCATTCCCCTTTGGCAAGCAGCAGCTGAGGTCTCTGTTCAATCTTTCAGACTTTTCAGTTGTTACTTTTTATTCACCTTCTTGTAATCTTCCCAGCAAATGTGTGGTTCAGGGCCATCTAAGGATTTGGTTGTAGATTTTTTGCAGATTTTGGAACCTCACACTTTGTTGTTTCCTCTTTTCTGGGTTCTCTCTCCTCAGTTTCTCATTGTTTTGTCAGTGGAAAAATCCATCTCCTGGATTTTGGATTCTTTCAGCCAGTGAGATTTTGACTTTCTACATGTGTTTTAGCCACTCGCTTTGCAGACTTCTGATAAGACACAACTTATATCCAGTTTCCACCTGCTTTTCTGTTGCTTTACAGTGCTTTTACATAGTAGTTTTCTAAAAATATATTCTTCATAATTTATTATTACCATCTATGAGAGAGTTAGTCAAATATAAATTACTCTTCCATTACTGGAAGTTGAACGTCAGATCTTCTCCTTGTTTCAGAAAAGCCAGTAATATAGATTATTTGTGTGAAATATCTTGATTATTCATTTTAGGCAGCTACACTGATATTTAAAACTCTGTATGCATGAACACACACACATACAGACAAGTCATGCCTATTCATCATGTTAGGCTCTAGTTTACATATTTTGAACTAAAACTAGGGTTTCTGACTCAACAAGGTGCATTCTCTGTTAGGCCAAGGTAATATCCCTTTCTCTATCTGTTAGAATAGACTTCTTCTCAGATGCTATGATACTGGGTAAACTTTCTATGGGACATATTAGAGAGTAATCCTTGGGGAGTGTGGGGAAGCAATAAAGCCAGTTGGAGAAAGAAGCATCATGGCAGGTGATTACTGGACTGCTTTCTTCTCTTCTACTTGGCCCACTGTTTTTTTTTTTTTTTTTTTTTTTGGCACAATGAGGGCAGACAGACTGGTGGGCTGAGACCAGCTTTTGTCAGATCAATCTTATGTTTAAGGCTGCCAATTTTCCCCCAGGGCTACGTGAGTTCTTTGATTTTTTAATCCAAAGTACTGTGATGCTGGAGAACTGTTCCTGAACTCTATCTTGTCACCAAATGTCATTGTGCTCCTATGTAGGCAGACAGGGAGCATATATGGCTTTACCTGGGACTTTGGGATATTTCCCTTGTAAATGGCAGATTTAGGATCAGGCAAGAAACTGGTAATATCAGCCATAAATCCTGAGAAAGATAATATCAGATTTATTTGGCTGCTGGCATGTTAAAGGACTCAATCTCTTAGAGGAGTATGATGAGAAAAATGTGGTACAGATTGCCCATCCCAGTTTCTTATTGAGCACTGGGTACTTAATAAGTAGGCAGTTGAAAAGATAGATATCAATTATTAAATATTTGGGTGTCCAGGTCTCATCCTTTCTAATTTTATAATATTAGTAATGTTATCTTTAAACTCCAATTTCCCTTTTCCTGGGCTCCTTTCATCTTCTGTAGTGGTTCCTTCCTGCCCGCTGCAGGCCTCTCATTCCCTTATGCTCTCTGTCACTCTCTGTAGCCAAGTATCCACTCTCAGGAGAGTATCTGATGTCGGTCACAGAACACTGGTGTGATAACATTTCAGAGCTGGAAGAAACTTTTCAGGACTAATAATTCAACACCTTCATGTCACATAGGAGAAAACTGGGGCAGAGAGGAGACCTGAAGGCATATAGCTGTTTCGGGCCAAAGACACATCTAGAACTCTGTTTTTTAGAACCCCTCCCCACTACTATAGTACTTTGTCACCTCACAGTAACATTTTATCTTTGGCATGAAAATAAGACAGAATATTTTCTCTAGGATAAAAAATCTCTGCACAGGAGGTGAATGATTTGCCCTACATTCCCTGCCCTCAATTCTGGTGTTGTACTAGTTTGGACTATGTGAAATGGCCAATATTTGACCAGTTTTGACCTACAAAAACGTCAGTTTCATATGGTTCAACCTAATATGATTTGACAGACAGCACCTATAGATTTAAAAACCTCAGGCCCCCCAGCCTTTTTCTTTGAGTGATTGTTGATCTGGGGGGTTACTTGGCCCAGGTGACTGCAGCTCGATGCTGGTGAGCTCAGTTACAGGTCATAGAACTGTAGGCTGCTGAGCATCTCTCTTTCCACTTCCCAGCTCTCAAGCCTCACTCTAGGCAACCACCTTGACAGCGACGTTCCACATGGAGCTGTGGATGGTTTCAGCATAAGGCGGCTGATCTCCATCACTGACAGCTGCAGTGCTGCGAAGGCGAGGTGGCCTTTGATGCCAATGAGCCTGATTTGCGGTCTTGGATCCACAACTTTTTAGCTGGATGACCTTAGACTTAAGTTCTTAAGTTCTCTGAGTTTTAGTTTTCTTGTATTTTATTTGAGAGTAAAATGATTTTTTCATAGTTTATGAAAATTAAGTGACATAATATGCAAAAATGCTTGGCCAGTATTTGGCACATCGTGGAAGCCTGATAAATAGCTATTTTTACACACACACATACACTGTGGTATGAGCCCGTAGAGCTGGTAATGTCACTATTGACTTGGCAGAGCACCTTGTGCCAATCCATGGGTCTTTCCCCTTTCTGCCTATCAATTCTGAGTGTTATAACTGGCAATTTCAATATTCTTATTAAATTATCAGATTCTATGGATAAAGTTTATCTTCCCAGGTATGTTACATTTGCATCAATGGTGGTGATATCTTCTGAGACTCTCATATTCCTATGTCAGCTCTAGGTTCATAGCAGGGCCTTGAATGAACTAAATCAATGAATAAAACAAGCTTCTTTTCAAATACTTTCACACCAACTGTGTAATCTAGTGAGTGTTCCCCTCGTGGTGTTTGCCACGAGAGTAACCTTGTTTTATATTCTAGCCCCACATTTAATGGGTGGTGATTGTGAGGGTTAAAGGTGGCTTTTCTCATACTGTAGACTGGCTGTTAGAATCTGATACTAGTACTCTATGTCCTTTGGTGGGGCATGCTGCTTCTACCCAGAGATTATCAGGGAATTCTAGCTGGGTTCCAATTGCCCTATGCTAATGTAACACTGTTCCTGAGTAGATTGAGAACTGATACCCTCATTATGTAGCATATAATGAAGTTAACGTTAGTGTTAAGTGTAAGGGCAGAACGTATTAGTGGCATCTTTTATTGCAGTCTTCATTGTAAAAGAACAGCTATTGCTAAAGTAGTCCTCATTTGATAGGTAGTGGGACATTGTTGTTGGCTCTGATTGAGGCCGGGATAAAGCACTGTTTCTGCCTGTTATGTCCATCTGGAAACAAGGCAGACCAAGGTAAAATAGATGAGCATATGTTGGCAACAGATTAAAAGGACCAGTGTAAAGTCCATTAATAATTCTTATATTTAGGATTTGCTTTCTACTGTACTTACCAAATCTGCAACATTTAATCTCTTCTCTGTGAGACCAGCTGAGAGAACCTTTTTCCCCTTCTGAGTGATAGGCCAGGATTTTCTGAGACAGAGCATTTGTCTGTCAGGGCCCATGGCTGCTGTGGTGATTTACTTGCCGTCAGATGATGTTGGTGTCCGGTTGGTGATATAGCCTTGCTGGATATGGGGAAATTTGTTAACTTTAGCTTTGACAGGAAGATAATTGCTGATGGTTAACAGAACTGAGCCAAATCCATTGGTTTTTCAGTAACACAAGCATAGGATTGGCTTTGAGAACTCTGCTTTTCCCTACATAAATGTCAATTCCAGGCTTTTTTTTTAAATGTGTGTGTGTACGTGTGTATATCTTGATGAAAATGCATTCAGATTCTCTCTCTCTCTCTCTCTCTCTCTCTCTCTCTCTCTCTCTTGCAGCATACTGGCATGAGTACTGAGGGCGTATCTGTGCACTCTACAAAAAAGACGTTAGGGGAGAGATGCGTGTGAGTGTCTGTATTGAGTATGTGTAGGAGGGGTGTCCTAGAACATCAGAGGCAGCGAGACACTTGCAAAGAGGTTTATCATCAGGGAGACATTGTTTTGTTAGGCATCTCTCCTGAGAATATACAAATCTGGGTTTCCATCATGGGGCTTATCCATTTTTCTTCACACTGTGTAATCAAGTGATTGCTTCGAAAATACTTTGTAATGTTTGAGTCTTGAGGGCTTCTCAGTAAGTCTTAAAAGCATGGGAACAAACTTAGAGTGTCCCAGAGGATGGAAATGTACCTCACAAAGCAGTGGGCAGGTTCTGGACTTGGGATAATGATGAACTCACCCAGTTTTCCTGGAAGAGAGGGTTGGTGGCAGGCCATGGGGTGCAATTTGGGGAGTCTCTGGAGGGAGTGTGGAGAATGGAGTAGAGCTCTCATTTAGCCCTTCCTCTCTCATCCTCTGGCTATTGATGGGCCCCTGAGAAGCCCAATGTTATGATTCTGCCTTTGGAGACCTGAATTTGGACCTTAAGATAATCTACCTCAGTGACTCAGGCTTTGAAATTGTCAATATTTATCTGTAGGGGAGCTTGCTTTCTGGGGAACTGTGTCTTCTGATCTGCAGATGCTATGTGCTGAGAGTACCAGTTCACCTCCCTCTAATTCTGCCTTTTAGAGAGTTTCCAACCTGTCCCAAGATGCTGAGAAGAGGGCAGGAATTGTGGATATTACCGAGACTGTCACATGTTGGTGTAATTTCTTTTTCTTGGCAACAGGAATACTCTTGCTGAAAACTTAGAGAATTCTAGTTCCTTCAATTTTGCAGAAGAGGGTCTCCTGTATCATCATGGTATCCAGAGGTGGGAAGAACCCTTGTCAAGATGCCAGGATTTATAAGAGGAACCCGATGTTGTCTTCCCTGTTTAACCATATATATGAATGGCTATAGCCTTTGGAAGCTGGGCTTATCACCCGTCCTCATTCCTCACATCTGTTTAGTCACCAGTGGACTGAATTCATATTCCTTTGCCAACAAACCTATTATTGCTCTCTAGTTTTTTCCTCTCTGTAGCCACTGCCCTTGCCAAGACCCTTATCTGTTCCTCCCTTGACTTTTATAATGGCACCTCTGCTAGTTTGTTCCTTGAACTTCCCTTTCTTGGAGCATATTCTGCTCATTGATTCAGTACTCACCTTTCTAAGACACTCATCTGGCCTCAGAGCTCTTACAGCAATTTAGTGTTGATCTGCTATGTCTTCCCACCTTGTTTGTGCTGGCCTCCTCTTTCCTTCCAGACTTGTACAAGTTTTAAGGGCTAAGTCAGCATTTCTGTGTCTGTTCATTCCTTTCATCCCTCCCTACCTATTAAATTTCCTTATCATTCAAGGTCTTATTTTCTTTAGTTGAAGTGAAGTCCTCTTTGGTGACTAGTTGTTATATTATTACTAACAATACTATTTGCTGTACACTCATGTCTCTGTTGCTTACTAGCTGGTGAACCACCTCGAGGGCCAGAGAGAGACATGGCTTACTCTGCCTCTCCACTACCTGGTACTGCCCTTTGCACACAGCGATCACTCATTGACGTTTAGTGAGTGAATGAATGAAGTTAGAGTTTGACAGCTCCTGAATTGTTTATTGTTAATACAAGATAAATTCCTAATTAATTCTATAAGTTAGTTTTTTACTGAGAACCCACAGTGCTTCATCCAGGAATAGGGGAAATGACTCATACATCACCACTTACCATTTCTATGCCCAAGGCAGACACTACCAATTGGTCACAACATTGTCTCTCAATGATGCTTAATATTGTTTGTGAATTTTGCTCAACATATCGCTCCAGGCAGCTACCCATCATTTGGAGTTAGCATTGGAAGTGAAACTTTCCTGCCATCCCTGGGTCAGTTACAGTGAGAGGTCCCAAGAAGGCCGACATTGTCCTTTCTCAAAAGTACTTACAGTTCTGTAAGGAGATTAAGTAAATATTTTTAAAGTACTTAGTATATGTAACATTCAGATAATAACACACGACAGTAAATGATTCACAGCTAAATGGATATGGGAGGGTTCAGACAGTGAGTATCAGGAAAGCCTGGAAAATGAGAGGGCATGCACAGCCAGTGCATTCAGAGAAAACTTTCTGAAAGAGGCAGGTGTAAGGGCCAGGGGAGGTGGGAGGACAGCCTAAGGCAGGGTAAACAGCACAGTAGCTACTCAGAGGAGACAAACTGAGAGAAGAGCTCTATGTTCTTTTCTATGATCACGCTACCTGTAGCAGTGGAGAGGCCAGAGGTCACAGGATCTGGGACACTGCCACAGAATTCTCCTTGACTTGAGAGCTTGTGCATTTTACTGAATATTCCCTTTTAAAATTCTTCACTATGAGGGACCATTTCAAAAAAAACCACATTCTTCAAATTTGTCTTTAACCCCAGATCATCTTTCTCTATTTATACTCTCTAGACAGTGAAAAACTGGAATATTTCTGTGTGTTTGTTCCTTTCTCCATAGGTAACCTCTCTTCCCACATGATAAATACACATTTGAAAATATTGATTTGCTGCTACCCCTTTGGAAAGCTTAAGAAGACTGACCTCTGCTTCGGCGTTCTCAGACTTGAATTTTTTTAGACTGACCAATTGACCCCTGGAAAGGCTGTGAAACGTTACCTGTGGTCCTGGAAGGCCTTTCCAGAGAACTGGGGATGTGCTGGAGGTGACTCAGCAAATGCCTAAAAGGAGGGCCTTTTAATAAAATGTTGTATGCCCATGGCTCAAATCTAATGATTTTTAAATAGCTTCTAGGAAGGAAGAAGTCTCCATTGTAGAGTCAGAGTCACCCCAAGGGAAGTGCCATTTTCCAGACATGTCTCAGAAATTCTGGGGTCCCCCCGGCCCAGCGTATAGGATGGTATTTTAGTTTGTTGCCTCCCTTCCTCCCACTCCTATCCCACCAATTGCTCCTCGTTTTATTTTCTTTCCTTGGTTTTACCACGGTGTGACCTCATGTTGTATTTTTTCTGAATGACAATGAAAGTAATTGAAAATATTGATTGGCAGTACAGTTAACTTGTCAACACAACCATTTAATTTGTCAGGAGGACTTGTTAAATTGTCAAAAATCATATAAAAAACTCCTTCAGTCACTGATGATATACATTAGAGATGTTCATGAATCAAATGGGCCATTTTGGAGATAAGTGTTGAAGAAAAATCCTGAAAAGGTTTTCTTCAGATACGTTTGTGGTTTCCCTTTTCTCTTTCTCTCTCTCTGATCACACATTGCAAAGAATATTGGAATGTTTTGGGCAAGGTAAGCAAGGGATACTGTGGTAAGTGGAGGCCTCACTGAATGTATCAGATGGCAGAATAAAGATCATTTTATAGCAATTTAATTAGGCTCTTCTGAGGCAAAATTATTAATTAGGACAAAAGGCTTGGAAGGTTCCATTTTCCCTTTTGTGTGGTATTTAAAACATTGGTTTGGAATTATTTTTGAAAGAAAATTGTCTTTTAGGGACTCTGGGCTCTTGGCTCTGCCAGCCCTGTGTGAGGGTGGGTGGGCAACATCCAGCTGCCTGTTCAAATATTTGAGATGCTGCTATAAGCTTTCTGCATTTTCACTGTTTGGCCTCTATTCCTGAAGGATTTTGTTCCCAATTGGAATCGGAACTAGCTTTATTGAGATTAATTTAAGAATGATGCTATCTGCTACCCATTGGTCAAAATGAATCAGGTCATCCTTGATATTATTAGTTTTTAGCTCTACTTAATATAATAGTGTATTAGGACTCAGAAATTCAACTCGATCTAGCTTGAGGGAATAAAGGATTTTATTGGAAGGCTACTTGGGTCACTCCTACAGTTTGCAGAAGTGCTGGTATGGTAGGCAGAATTCTAAAAATGACCCCCAAAGATGCCTTGTCTCCTGGTCCTGAGAGTTGTGAATGTGGTATCACTACCATGATTGTATAATGGTTTAATGCACCACAGACTTTAACAAAGGGAGATTATCCGGGTGGGCCTAATCTAATCACACGGTCCTTAACAGAACTTCCTTTAGCTGATGAAAGAAGAGGACATCTCGAAGCCGTAGAGGGATTTGACATGCTGCTCCTGGCTTGATGAGGGAGGGGCTCATGTGAGAAGGTGTCCGACAGCTTCTAGAAGCAGAAAGTGGGTCCCAGCAGGCAGCCAGGAAGGAATTGGAGACATTAGATCTATAGTTGTGAGGAACTGGATTTTGCCAGTAACTTGAGTTAGCTTGGAAGATGATTTTTCCCTAAAGTCTCTGGATAAGAGTTTAGCCTGACTGACTTCTTGATTTTGGCCTGTGATGCCTTGAGTAGAGAACCCAGCTGAGGGGTGGGACAGATGAATGCCATCTGGACTGGAGTCGTGCATCCACTTCTGTGTCCAGAAACCAAGATATATCCATCCTCCCATGATATGCAGCCCCCTGCCATAAGCTCATGGACAGTCTCAAAATAAGGGAATGCGGTTCTGGGAAGATTATACAAAAAATGCCCGTCAAAACTAATATTGAATTTCATGTTGTTTTTTTTTTCACATTTTAGTATCTCTGAGTTGGGGATGAATCTTTCCAAGTTGTGGTGTCTTATGAAAGAAAGCTATGACCAGGGTTTCTCATGGCGTATTTGTCTCTGCTGTGCTGGGGCAGCCTTGGCCATTCTCCTGGTGACTCCTCTAAACTATAACCCCTGTGGTTTCAGTCAACAAACCACTGAAGGACCATTTGAGGAAGTACTATAAGTCTGATTATTGTTTGAAAACCTCTGTTGACATTTCCTGGTAAGACTAAGAACGTGCCAGTATCAAAACTTGCAGAACACATGTCAGTGGCTGCATCAGCTATACTCTTGACTGACAGAGAAGATGACATTTTGTGTGGAAAACACAAATGTCGATAAATTCTGAGTCGAAAATTGATTCTGAAGAGTCAGACAATGAGTGTAAGAATTTTTTGGAATACCTTGCCTTATGTATTTATTTTACTTATGTACATATATTTTATAAATGCCCATGAGTGATAAGTTCAAAGCAATTGGAAAGCATTATGTTTCAGTTTAATAACTTTTTTTTTCAGTGGTACATAAAATCATGGAATATTAAAATCAATGGCACATTAAATTCAAGTAATTTTAAGTAAAACATTTTTGTGTATAACACATTAGTTATAAGATAAGGATATTTCACTTAGAAAGGTGGAGATCGGAATTTTGGCATTGTGATTGGCTAGAGAAATTGGCGCCACTCTAAAATTCAGTGTTGCTAAGGTGCCTCTTGATTGGAATCCAGGAGAATGGGTCAAGAGCCTGATGTAGATTAAAATTGTGCTAATTGTATACCTTAGCCTCCACACTCCGCAATGTCTCCTGCTACTCTCATTGCCTCACATTTCCCTAGGCTCTCAATTGGAGTTTGTGTTCAGCAGGAATGGGTTGAGAGTTAAGGGATATAGACCAAAAGTGGTTAGAGTAGGTGCCCTTGGTATTTGTAATATGGCTCTGCTTTTGTTTCTGGCACAACTTGGTATTCTTCTATAGTATTAAAAATCACAAAAGACCACGTTCTTATAGCTTCTTTGCTATTAACTAACTGTGAGACTTTGGGTCTCAGCATTCACCTGTTTCTGCATCTGTATCATGGGAACGCTAAACCATAGCACCTTAAATGTTGCTTGTAGCATTAATGTTTCGTTTTCACAAAATTTGCCTGATCTCTCCCTTATTGCATCTCTTTGGTTTCCTATTTCTTTATAAGTTGGCTCATAGTTTTTTGAGTGTCTGTGGCTTGCTGAGCCCTGTGCTGTCTGTGTAGGAGAGGAGCTAAAGATGTGACACTTTCTCTCAGGGAGCTTACATTTTCACTCAGGAGAGAGGACAGAGATCCGAAATGGGAATAGTTCAAGGAATATGTGATCAGCTGAAAGAAGGAACAGTGTGTACTATTAGGCACTATGACATTCTGTAGAAGGGTTTTTTGTTGTTGTTGTTTAGCAAGGAACAAGCTGGAGGGTAAGGTGTAAAGGATCTGTTAATTTAAATAAATCAGAAGTGCTTATTGTGTTTGCCTGTTGGAACCTCTGATTAACTCTCATTTGTCATCATTCTCGGCATTTAAATGAAAAATTAAAAATTAAATAAAAAAAATTAAAAGAATTTTAAAAGGGGCTGATGTTAGTTGTAAAACACATAAGGACCTCTAGGGGGCTCTTTTCCCTGTGGGTTTCCTTTAGAGGCCCCTCAAAGTCAAAATGGAAATTCGATATCTGAGTACCCTTTCTCCTACCACCATTACTCAAGTCTAGACTCTGTAGCTAGGGGTATAGTCTGTTCAGGGTCATCTAATACCTCCCATATATCTGATCCCTAAGGTCTTTTAGGGACCTAAGCTAAATCTACCTCGTTGCTCTGCCATTCTTTAATTGTCTTTTATGGCCAAAGCTGGTTCACCAGAACTATGTATATGCTCCATTCTATGGGAATAGGGGAGGCAGCATGAAGCATGGCCGGCTTCCTTGTTCAGGATATGACATCAACCTTGCACACAACACTATACCAATATTCCCTTAGCTTGATTTTAGTCACATGGCATCGCTGAGCTGAAGAATAGCTAGGAGACGTAGTCTCTAGTTGAGCTGCCACATACTCTGCTATAATTCAAAGGGAATTCTATTGCTGAAAGGATGAAGGAGGAAGGTGTGCCAGGGGCAGTTAGTACTCTGCCATACTACTATCATTAAAACCTTCACTTTTATTTGCCTTCCTCTCCACTAAGCAATGAGCTCCTTGCAGCCAGCATTTATTCTTTTTACTTTTATGACCCCAATGTTTACACTAGAACTTATTACATAATAGATGGTTAAAAAGTATTTGCTGAATGAAGGAACAAATCACTGAATGAATGAAGAAATGGGTCGGTGATGGCATCCACAATTTGGGGCCGTTTTTCCTTTTGTGCTCCAAGCGATGGTCTTTATTTGAGCACATTTAGCTGATACTGGAGTGGGCTGTGCTGAGTTTAGCCCTGGAGAGGATGCTTGGCTCCACCCGTCACACAGTCTTTGAACCCAGGACTGGTAGAGATGGTGGAATATTTCATTAATCCTTGCACCATTTAGCCTTCTTATCGAATGGCCCAGTCCTATTCTTTGTTACGGACAACAATGAAGGGTGCCTTTAAGAAATCTCCAGTGAGTACCGAGGCATTGCAGATTAGGTCAGTAGAACTGCTGCTAGGTTGAGCATGATGGATGAGCAGGAGAATGAGTTTCTGCTGCATGGTATTGTGAAATCTTTTCATTGTCACCAACGGGCCTATGAGGAACTGATGAATGAGGGAGCAAGTGTCAGAAACGCCCTTCCTTGCCCCGGTACAGTTTTAATATCTCCCTGAGCTACAGGATGAGTATTGATAAAAGTAAAGTTTAAAAATAGCCACGGAGTGATGGGTAGCCATAATTTAAGGAGAACAGCAATGGGGTTAGAGAAGGTTCATTTTCCTGAAAGTGCATGAGAGGGAGAGAACAGGAGGGAGGGAGGGAGAGGGAGGAAGAGAGAGAGAGAGAGAGAGAGAGAGAGAGAGAGAGAGAGAGAGAGAGAGAGAGAGAGAGAGAGAGAGAGTGTGTGTGTGTGTGTGTGTGTGTGTGTGTGTGTGTGTGTAAGTAAGTAGGAGAGAAGCTGCCTAGCTGGACTGTGAGGGGAAAGAGCAGGAGGCTTTTATAAGAAGCTAATGTGATGAGGATGACGAGGGCTTTGATGGATGAGTTAGATCCATCTGGTCGCAGTATATGTAATAAATAGCTGTGCTCGGGTTTGACCTCTCCCACTTACCAGACACATCTTTCTCTTTGGGGATATCCAGGAGGGAGCTTCCATTAGAGGAAAGAACCCGTCATGAGCCAGAGCTGGGGATGTTTATGGGCTTGTACAGAGGGCAAAAAGGAGATGGTATTCGAGTTACAGGTTTATAAACTGAAAACTGTAGCCTGCTCGCCTTGCTGAAGATGGTGCTGGTGAAATGCATTTTCAGGGCTGTGGCTGCTGCTGCTGTAAGGAGCAGAGAGGGCTGGAAGGAGGAGGGCAGGTGGGTGGATAGCAGTGCCAAGGGCTATGTAAGGGAAACCTTGCTTTCTTGCTCATGGCAGATGCAGTCTGTGAACAAATGTTAAATGAAGCTGGAATCAAATGGGTCCGTAATTAGGTATATAATTCTTAACTGGGATGGTTTGGGAATGGGCTATTCTGGTCAATTAAATTTTCCAGTTACCTTGTTAGAAACATTATAAAATGTGTTTGCTCATATTCCTGCCTTAGAAAATTCACAAGAGTGAATTTATTATTGCAGGCCTTTGTTTTGGTTTTGGCTTATCCTTTTACACATCAATGACTATTGTCTTCCCCTGGAAATGGAAAATGTGTCCTGGGCCTGGAGCATCCCTAAGGAGTTCATTCAGCTTAAGAAGGCTAGCCCGATTTTTCTAATAAATATAGAGGGTTTTTTTTTTTTTTTGAAAAAAATTGGAAAACTGAAGTTTTATAAAATGAAACTTTATATTCAAAAAATGAGTATGAGGGAAATGGAACTCACCTCTGGCTTGTATAACTGGGAACAAATTTGGGGAAAAAATGAATCTGCCTTTAAGGGTGAGTAGATAGTATGAGAACATCGGCAACTTCTTTGCTTCCTTGGGATCAAAAAGGCCTTTGGGAAAGCCAGTTAGAAGCTCCTCCCTGTCCATTTCCCCACTCTTCCTAAAGGAACTGCTGGGACAACCGGGAGCAGGGCGCTGCCACGGCAAGCCAAGCCGGCTGCAACTTCACCCTGTGTGGGGAGAGGGCTGTGTTACAGCCAGCACAAGCCTAGCTCTCCTCCTTTCTGTGGAGCACCTCCTGTGTGAGAAGCTGGGAATGTGCATGCAAAAACCTGCAGCTTGGCACAGCACATGCCGGAGTCAGAGCATCCATTCCCACCACAATAATTCCTGACCCCTGAGAATCTGGTCAAAGCTCCACAGCTTGCTCAGAAACCCCTTGCTCAGAAACTGGTCCATATGTGCACACATTTTTGCATATAATTCGGGGGAGTTTGCTACTCCACTCTGAATTCCTTCTGAGGTTAAGAACTCAGCTAAGTAATTATGAAAGCCTATTACACACATACATTTTATGTATAAACACAGACATGCACACACATATATGCACACACACATATGTTTGCATATGTGTATGTGAAATGACTTTTCTCATTCAACTCATGTCCAACTTATTAATGATCAGTATTCAATATCAAAGGAATCCCCAAATCCTGCCTGCTTAAGAGCATTTAATATTTTAGTCATGTAATTTAAAAATTGTTTCGGTGTTTTTGTTTATTTTGAACATTAGTTATAAGCTACAGCAGAAATTTTCTTTCTGCAAAAAATATAAGCAGAATAGGCTACTCAGTGGGACCATGCAGCAGAATTCTGACCCAGGTTTAGTTTGCCTTTGCTACATTCCCATCACCATGTTCTCACATTCCTAGCCACTGCCACTCTGTTTCCCAACTGCCAAATGCTCCGACCTGACCAGTGTCCTCTCTCCACAACATGCCCACATGCTGCAGACTCACCTTAGTTCATCTTTCTTTCAAAACTCAATCCTCAATTTAATTGAGTCAGCTGGATATTAGGAGGAAAACAGAGCTCTGGAGCTAATTCATACTCAAGTGTAAATATCTGATAACTTCAAATTCCCCATGGACAGTTATATTTAAAAGACAACATCTTTGAACTCAAGTCAATCTCTAGCTACAGAATTTTGGACAATATAATGAAGAAATTTAAACAGTAGTGTTGAAAAAAAAAGGAAAGAAAAAAATAAAGAACTGGTTACAGGAAAGAAAGAAGCTGAAGAGACAAAGGATGATAAATGTGAGTATTGTTTTTCCTGAGAGAACCACTTGGAAAGATATGTAGGCAGAAACTCACTTCAGTCACCAGGGAGAGAAAAGGGAGAAAACCTTTAGTATGTGCTAAATTTCACAATTCTTCTAACTACAGATTTTCTTTAATGAGGAAGAAAGTTGTTTTAATTAGGTTTTATGGGGTAAACCTGGGTCTCCAAACTGAACAGCCCTTTCCTCCTTATAGGGGTAGAATTGTCAAATTTTTGGCAGATTTTAGGTAATGTTACTGTGTATGGATAGAAAAGAATACTGGAGTCAAGATGAACAAAGACAAATTGTGAATCTCAGGAAGTGATCCCCCACCCCCATGGTATCTTCTCTGTTATGAAAATAATAGATACTTTTTAAGGAAAAAAGCAGAGGGAAGAAAAATAGTTCCAATACTCTTGCCAGCCCCCAAATTAAAAACTCTTAATATTTTGATATATTCCTTTACAGTATTCTTCTACTTTTTTAATATAGAGTATTTTATATCCTGCCTTTTTATTTGACTTTATAGCATGTGCGTTTTCCATGTAATTATATACTCCTAATGAAAAGTACTTTAATGACTACATAATATCCTTGTAGCAAGGTTTTGTTTCATTTTGTTTCACTATTAGTCAGTTCAAAGGTACATAGATTCCCCCATGTGAATTTTGATTTCTTTAGTTTGAAGTCCTAAAAGTCAAAACACCAGGTCAGAATGAGAAGGCGTTGAAGGGTCCTTGAGACCTGTTGCCACATTGCTTTAGTGAGAGATTATTGCATTTTACACCCCTATTACAGCCAAGTTGTGGGCACAGACTTTGAAAGACAAGAGAGCCCTGGTCCTCAGCTGTGGGATGTATAGAGTCCTCTTTGGAGTCAGAGAGAGACAGGACTGGGGTTGCTTTGTAACACTCCCTCAGGTGAGTTTCGATCTTCATTCTGATGTCTGCTGTACAAGGGGGATTAGTTTGTCAGGGCTGCTGTATCAAAGTACCCTGAACTGGATGGTGGCTCAAACAACACACATTTAGTGTCTCAACAGTTCGAGGGGAGAAGTTTGGGATCGAGGTGTTGGCAGTATTGATCCCTTCTGAGGACTGTGAGGGAGGCTCTATTTCAGGCCTTTCCCCTGGCTTCTGATCGTTTGCCTGCAATCTTTGGTGTTCTGTGGCTTGTAGATACATCACCCCGATCTCTGTCTTCACGTTCACATGGCTTTATCTCTATGTACATAGTATCTGTTTCCAAATTTCCCCTTTTTATAAGAACACCGGTTGTATTGGATTAGAGCTCACCCTAATGGCCTCCTCTTAACTATATCTAAAACAACCTATTTCTAAATAAGGTCACATTCTGTGGCACTGGGGGTTAGGACTTCAACACAGGAGTTTTTTTTAAGGGGGAAACAATTTAATTCATAACAAAAAAAAAGGATCTATCAGGTACTAGGATGTGAGCCATTGGGAGCTGGCCCTGAAAGTCATTTCCCTTCCCTGAGACTCTCTAAAATGAGAGTACTGGATGAGAGCAGTGGGTCTCAAAGTGGGGTTACCATATTGGCAGCATGAGCATCACCGAGAGAGCTTGTTAGAATGCAGATTCTCAGGCCCCACGTCAGACTTCCTGTATTGGAAACTCAAGATGGGGCTCATTAGTTTGTGCTTTATCAAGCCCTCCAGGTAGTTCTGGAGCACTCTGAAGTTTGAGATCCACTGGACTACATGATCTTCAGGATCAGAATTCTGAAATGTCGACATCAAGAGCACGTATTGTAGGGCACTGCCCTGTGCGTGTTGCCTGCAGGTCTGGTAAATGACTGACCTCAACCAGTTTTTAAAGCTCAAATGATAAACTTAGTTGCTTAAATAAGTAACTAAGTAACCAATTCCAAAGTTTTGTAAGGCCCTTGTCTTGCATTCTGCCTTCCTGTAGTCCCAGAAAAATGTATTCACTCAAACCAATGTTTATTGATTGAAGAACCGTACCAGGCTCTGGGCCTACATTTTTGAACTCAACTCCTTGTGAAACAATGTGGCTTTTGTTTTCTCTAAACTTCACCTTGTCCCTGTTTATTCTTGTTTTCTAAGAGATGATACTCGAGGCCTGTGAAATGTCTGGTCCATGGACCTAGATATAGAAACATCCTGTTATTGATGTATAGATTATACATGAAGACCTAATGGAGACTGCTGTGGGGTTCAAGGAAGACTAATTAAGGAATTTATTCATTAGAGCCCAGCATACATGCTGTTATACCTATTTATTTATTTAGACTAATGTCTTTTGCTTATCTTCTTACAGTCATAAGTACCTGTCAATAGTTGATAATGTACTTGAATTTCCTTAAGTATATTAAAATTTTACATATCAGACATTTTATACTAGGAACTGAAGTTTACTTTTTACTTTGGCATCTTGATAAATAGGATGAATTATACTAATCAAATAATAAAGCGATAGTTATTACACACTGGCCAGGTGAGTTTCTCTGCATCTGAAATCACCTAATACAGTTTTCCTAGCTCTCCTACCTGTATGAATGAGTTTGTAACTCTTGTTATAGAACAAAGCTGTGCAGAAAATATTGCTTATTTCCCACATCATCAACTTCTGTATGATATCTGCTTAGTTTTTTTCCTTTAGTCCCTGGTAAGACACCTTATTTATTTCTTCTTACTAATTGCGTTTTAATCCTTTACTGTTGCATACAATGACTAGGGAGTCTTTGTCTCTGTGCTCATGTGGTTTATAGAAAAAAAAGTTTATTTTAGTGAGAAGGTCATAGATCTGGGTGCCAGGGGGCTTGGGTTCCAGCTTCAGTTTTCTTGACTCTCTGGGTGAATCCAGGAAGGTCATATCTTTCTACTTTCTCTCAATCTCAGTTGTCAGGTTAAATGAGACCTGCTTTTGAGTGAGTGTGATAGGGATACAAAAACGAAATAGTGGCTGTGACAGTGCTTTGAAAAATGTAAAGCAGTATACAGATGTCATGGATTCTATGCACATCCATGCACATTTGAAATTTTTGTCCAGCTCGGATTAAAGACAACTTTATTATTACCATTAAATCTGCTTACAGAGCAAATATGCTAATATGTATATGTTTAACAGTGGCAGGCTTGCTTTAATCCTTCTTGCTTTGGGGTGCTGCATTTCATTTTCTGGTGATGCAGGCCTGGTGATGATCACCACTGATACCACATTTTATTAATGTTATTTTTATGATCTTTCAGGAGATAATTAGGATTGGGTTTGTTTTGTTCATTTTCGTATTGTGAAATTTCAAGCTAAATAGTGACATGGTGGGGAGGAGTGAATAGCACAGAGAAGAAATGTGTTACAAATATACTCAACCCAGAAACCATAGTTAACATGAATTAAAATTAATGTAACCCTGTGTTCATTATTTATATCTATTATGTGGAAAATATGTTAGTGGACTCTCAAGAATTGGATTTTAAGAAATGTTCTATTCCTCCATTTGGAAAGCATCCAATTAATGCACCATCCAGAGGGGGGAAAAAAACTGGGGAGTGAGGGTAGACAGGAAATATTTTCTTTGATTTATTTATTTTAAAACCTTCACTTAATTTG
>CM053506.1:45056611-45142370 GCA_028627145.1 Eidolon dupreanum
CTTGCTCATTTGAGCAACTGCTTGTATTCTCATTCCAGTAATAAAAGCCTTAACGAAAGAGGAATCCCTTACAAGTATTTGGAATTTACTGTTATCAAAGAATTTTCTCAAATGTTTAATCACATTAATAACTACCCTGGGTTCCCTTTCTCCTAAGCAAAGACACCATTTCAGCCAGAAATTCTCCCTGACCAAGCTCGTATAGCCAGTGTGATAGGCATAATGTGATTTAGCACAGTGGAGCTGAGCTGGTATAGTTTCTGGCTGACATCAGTTTACGTTCACAAGCTCACGCTTATTATGATAATTTTTCCATGTTTACTATTTTCTTGGTACCTTTCATCAGCTTCTACACCTCTAGAAGCATCAACCCAATGCTTTAATTTTCTCTTCCTGAAAGAAAGGTGATTTTTTTAGTAACATCTTAAACTGTGTCAAAAAGGCCTCTCTGGCTAGACTTAGAAACTCATCCCCAGTGATAATACTATTTCTAGAGGAAATTGAACTCTGAGTCACCAGACACAACTTTTAAATGTAATACCTTACAAAAGTTAGCTTGTAAGTTGGGGATGGTGGTAGACTGGGGTTCCTTCTGCAGGCCAGAATCTTGCTCCAGTGCTGAGGTCCTATAGGTATTTGCCTAATCTCTTGTGCTTATCAAGGACTCTGTACAAATGGAATTGCCTAAGAAAGACCTCAAAGGTAGTGCATGTTACATGAGAATCAGGTGAACGATAAAATCAGCTTTGACCATGTGGCCAATTTGACCTTTGTTATTTGCCTACCCCAAGACATATATTTTTCTTTCCTTAGGTCTCTATGGGTCTCTCTGGCTACTTGTATTTCCACCTCTCTAGTCAAACAGATTCTCCTATATGACCTTGTGGGGTGGTATAGTCTATGAAAAAGGCAACTAGATGACTGAGGTCTGTTCTGCCCGAGAACTAGTTTTGAGGCCTTGGGCCAATCTTTTCATCTATAAAAGGTAGAAATGGCACGCTCATGGGTTTCCAGACCTTTCCTTTGTCTACCACATAGGTAAGGGGAAGCTAGGATATGGACTCTGAGCCCTTCACCTCCACTTCAGCCCCAGCACTTCTACTTGATCTGCTTATCATATTGGACTTCTGAAAATGCTTCATTTGGGAGAAAAAGTGCTGCTACTCAAAAATTTTTGAAAACCACTTCCATATTCTTCTTTGTCTAGTCAGGACCTTTCATTCTTTGGGTCCTAATATATATTATGGCTAGGGAACTTGCTAAAGAGCTAAGGCAAGGTTGAAGATGAGCAGGGAGAAGGCGTGGAAGGGGAATGGGCATAGAGGATCATGTCTTTTATACCTATGTGTTCTTATTCCTGTTAGTCTTAACCACAGCTCTGGGCCAGCTGACAAACTCTTGAGTCAGAGTTTGCATAGTATTCAAGAGTAATGACGTTTTACATTTGTTCAGTCTTTTAAACTCTTAAAAACACTTTTAATGTTATTGTTATATTTGGTATTCTAAATAACTCTAGGAAAGACAATAGCTCTTGGATTAGTGCTAAGGGCGTGAAAGATCTAAGAGGGGGAATAATATGCCCAAAGTCACATAGATAGTAAGTGCCAAAACCAGGACTTGGTCTTTTTACTCTTTGTCCAATACTGTTTCTGTTTCTCTACTCCAGAGTGAAGTCAGTACCGCCAGTAGAGGTGCTGGTGAGGAGGAGAAATTCACATTGGTGTGTTTCCTTCTTCCTTTGGATATTTTCTTCTTCTCTTTCTCTCTCCATCAAAGAAAAATGTCTTTTGTTCTTGGGGTTGCTTTAGGTAGCCTCTCTCTCTGTTTCTTTCCCTTCCTTTTCTCAGCAGGAAAGTAGTGTGATTATGGGGCCTTCTCTTAGTGGAGGTGTTAAGGGTTTATATAGTGCTTGCCGATGGATGGCTAATGGACTCAGTTGGATTGTTTCAATGAAAAGTTTCCCACAATCTGATACTGAAGTGGAAGCCTTGAGTGAAGCTTTTATCACTCTTTCATCAGACTCATCAAGGACTTCCTTTTCCTCTCTGGAAATTGTATTTCATGCAGTGTATTTCTAATCCAAGTGTTACATCAATCAGCAATCCAGTGTAGGTTTGTGGTTCTCCTGGAGCGTTTTACAAGCAGTGATGAGGTTTCTTATTCTGGTCTGCTGGCCCTCCTGGACTCTTGGAAAAACACTCAAACTTCAATTTTCTTCCATTTCTTATGATCTGTTCTTTTAGTTGCTATTAGAATTATTGGTTTTTCCAGGACATTATCTTAATAAAGGCATTCCTTTCTGGGCTGAGCTTGACCTCTGGGTGAGATTGGGAATCTGTTTCTTTTCATGGTTATTGTAAAGTTAGGGCTCTCAAAAAACTGAGAAAAATGGGAGCCTTTGAAACATGATCTCTTTGGCCAACAACTTCTCTGTCATTAAAGGGATGCTGGATGTGGAGTCAGCCTGTGCATTTTAGTCTAGAGTGGTTCGGTTTTAAGAGAAACCCCTTCCCTGCAAATGGTTGGATTTTTATGTTTTGGATGTCAAAGAAAGAAATGAGACATTATAAACTACTAACACTGGCAGAAATATTGGATGACAAAGAAGAGAAAGTGAGAATCTGGGACATGGGCATGTCTCCCAGGCTGTTTTCTGAATGTTTGACAAACATGTGACTTTGATGTGCTGGATCTCAGAAGCCAGGGCTGGAGATCACTATGACTAATATATTAGATGACCAAAAGTCTACCTAAGAATTGAGCTCTGAGATCATGAGCCAGTCTCAGTAAACGGAAGGAGACTTTGGAGTCTGGGCATTAGAATTTCTTTCTTTTTTCTTTTTTAACAAATATCTTTTAAAGGGTAAGAAAAACTCCCATTAACCAAGTAAAACTATTTAGCTGACATTTTCTTATATTGGGTCCAGAGGAAAAAATTTGCTGCCAAATTCTATCCTAGTCACATAAGGACTGAGATTAAAATTTGGGTTTTTTTCCCAATCTCATTTTTAAAATTCATCTAAAGCTTAAAAAAAAAAAAAAAGTAAAAGAAGAAGAAAAAAAAAACACCTCTTCCAGCAAGTGTGACAGGGGATCGCAGCTGTCTGAGGTTTTTTTTTTTTTTCCCTCTGTTATCTTTCCTTTCTTTAAGAAAAGAGTCATTTCAGAGGCAGCCGTGACAGCTCTGTCATTTCACTCACACCTCTAAATTTCTCTTTCTGTTGTCAGTCAGCAGACAGCAGTCTCAGGATTCTGATGGGCCTGAGTGATGTCCAAATACAGGAGAGATTGGCGAGAGGCCTGGAGCAGTACGTCAGAAGCAGTCATCTTCTGCCTTTATTCTTAGAAGCATTGTCAGGAGTTTAAAAAGTTCCCCTGTGCCAAGATCCCCAAATCACCGCTGCTGTCTGCAATATACAAGGGGCAGGGTTGGGGCTTCCTTGAGCATGTTTTCCAGAAATCTCAGTTGAGAGGTTGCATTGAGTTCCTTTGGCCTATATGTCACCCTGGGGAATTTTTTTAAGACTTTGTTATTTTTTAGAACAGTTGAAGGTTCATACCAAAATTGAGAGGCAGGTACAGAGATTTCCTGTATGCCCCTTCTCCCACAAATGCATAGCCTTTCCCATTATCAGCATACCACACCAGTGGAGCACGTTTGTTACAATTGATGAACCTACACTGACACATCATAATCACCCAGTCTACATTTGACATTAGAGTTCACTTTTGGTGCTGGACAGTCTATGGCTTTGAAAAAATGTGTAATGACCTATACTCGTTATTGTAGTATAATACAGATTATTTTCATTGCCCTAAAATTCCTCTGTGCTCCACTGTTTATTCTTCCACTGTGGTGAAATTAATACTACACTAGAAGTAGGTCCTTTTAGTGTGAAACCACTTCAACAACAATAATAACAACAGCTCCTAACATTTATTAGTACTTATGTTCCGGATACTGTGTTTTACGTTCACTGTCCCATTCATATTCTAACAGCCCTGTGGTAGATACTATTTTTCATCCCATTTTAGTGATGAGGCAACTGAGACTCAGCTGTAGTAACTTGCTTCAGGCCATGCAGCAGATGAGTGACAGAGTTGGGATTCATACTTATGTGTATGTGACACCGCTGCCCCACTGCTTTGAGCCATATGAAATTCTCCTCTGCCATAATTGTCTTTTTTCCATGGTTCAAGGAAACATGACAATCATAATGACCTGCAATACAAGTGAGGCCTGTGTTTGTGTCTTCTGAAGCATGAAGGCACCTGGATTAAGAAGATCAGTAATCATAGTACCATGAGTAGTGGGTGTCAAAAGTGCCCTAAGGGATGGGATAGAAAGGCCACCTGCACTCGGAAGGAAAGGTTTTCTAACTGAAAGCAACCTGCCTTTAGCCCAAAGTACACAGTGATGTGTGCTTGATTTAGGTTACTTGATGGAGCCTAACGCACATACTTGTCCTGCCAGGGCTTGGCGTGTGGTTTGGGTAGTCTCAGTGGTTGCCTCGTAGATATTGGCAGATCTAAGGACAACAAATTTTTCTTTTTTTAAATGGGTAAATTTTGATTCTTCTTTTATCTGTGAGACATCATTTCTCCCAATTTTCTTTTTCTGTCTTATGCTAATTTCCCTTGAAGATACAGAATCTTCCTCATCCATGAGTGTGTATTGTGTTTCACTTGGGGAACTGATCTCTGGGGCTGCTGTGAGGGAAGGCTGATAACACACCTTGCCAAGCATGCCCCTGTCCCATTGCGCATTGATATTCAGGCCCAAAGCTTTCAAGTAATGAGCTATCCAGCAAAGTACGATGTTCATTTATTCCTCCAAAACACATTTGTTAGGTGTCTGGTTTCTGGAAATAGACTGCTTGAGTGTAAATCTTATCACTACCTCTTAGTTAATGTGTGCCCATGGGGAAGTTGCAGAATTTGTCAGTGCCTTTATTTCTTTGTCTGTAAAATGGGAATGACAGTGTCACTTGACTCATAGGTTGTTGTGTTTGATCATCATAATTATTGTTATAGCCTTTACTAAGGGCTGGGCCTATTTTAAGAGCTTCCCACTGATTAACTCATTTAGCTCCTCGCAACATCTCAGTGAGGTTAGTCCTATCCTGCTTTTTCCCCACTTTGCAGATGAGGAAACTGAGCTATAGAACACTTAAGTAATTTCAAAGGTCAGCCAGGTAGAATTTCATACTCCTACCTCCATCCTATACCTTTCCTGTGATTTAATACCTGAAAAGTGCTTAGTGTCCTGCTTGACATAGTAAGAGTTTAGTAAATAAATAATAATAATTACAGTATTATTATTGTCAATGCTAGGCACCAGGTTAGCTGCTGGTAGTTAAGATGAGCAACCCCAAAACAGTTCAATTGTGTATTTCACACACTAGTGAAGAAGAGAGATGCTTAAATGAGCAATGTCCATCAAGTATGTTCAAGCTATGATAGGAGATCGGCAGGATGCTATAGCGGGAATGATCACTTCTTGAAATAAAAATCACTGAGAACTTTTATCTCACATTAGGCACTGTGCTAAGTCTTTTAGGAGTATTATTGCACTCAATTCTGCATGGTCGATACCATTATTATTCGATTTTATAGATACTGAGGACTAGGGCAAATAAGCAAATTGTCCAGAGTCATATAGCCCATGAGTGTTCAAGCTGAGATTTGGATCCAGGGTTGCTTGACTGAAGGCCCTGGGCTCTGAGCCACTGCCCCATATGTCTGAGTGCCTCTATATTGACAGCTATTTTTAAGGACTTCCTGAGCCTTTTCTGAAAGATGGGAAAAAAGGATGACAAAATAGAAATGAGGTCATAATCTCTCTCCAAGTTTTCCTTTATCACCAGGCCTCTTGGAGATTTTTCAGTAAATTGGTGCTGAATTGGATGGAAGCCACTACTTCTGCCCAGTGATTTGCCTTGCTTCTCTGGAGTGGCCATGTTGGACTTGAGTACCCATGTGACCCACCCTTCATAGAATGCCAATGATTATATCATCACGGCCTGATGGGGTGCCCTGTGGCCTTCCATGAAAACTCCTGTGGCCTTCCATGAAAACTCCTCTGCACCTTGGACTCTAAATCATGTACTTATGCACTTCTATCACATTTTCTCTTGGTTCTATTTCATGTGTATTAGGCTGCACTGACTGACTATCTTTAAAGCTCTTTCAGAAATAGAAGGCATGACTGCTCAGTGCTCCACAGTGTTTACCACAGGCTGATGAACAAAGCTGGCCTCCCCAGACTAGGAGTCTTTCTTGATTTCTTTCTTTCCTTCACCCCTACATCTGGTCCATCACAAAGTCCTGTCTGTTCTATTTCTAAACTATTTCCTGAATCTCCTCTAGTATCATCCTGGGCCAAGCCACCATCACATTTTTCAGAGACAATCATAGTAGCTTCCTCTCTGCTTTTTCCCTTCCCTTCTTGCCTCCCTGCAATCCATTGCCACATGATAGCTAGAGCGAGCTTTTAAATAGTCAATCATATCATGTCACTCTCTTGTTAAATCCCTTCGGTGGTTACCTGTTGCACTTGGTATAAAATCTGAAGTCCTTCCATGTCCTATGAGGGTCAGGGACCCTGTTGACCCCTTCCACCTCATCTATGGACTTCTCCCCATTCTGGATAATCTAGCTCTCCTGTCCATGGGCTGTCACTCAAAGTGAGTGAATTTATTTTCTTTTATCGTAGAATCTCTAACAAGCGATTCCTTTTGTGTAGACCATTCTTGATTTAGTTGCTTCCTCTTATCATTCAGATCTCAGCTTCAATGTCACCTCCTCAGAGAGACTTTTTTTGATAACAGTAAATGAAATAGCCCCACCCCTAACTGGCAAGCACTCTATTTCATTACTCTGTCTTGTTTTCTTCAGAACACCTATTACTATCTTTAAAGGTGTCACTTATTCATTCATCTACATGTGTATTGTCTGTCTACCCACAGTAGAATATAATCTCTGTGAGAGAAGGCCTCACCTACCTGTTTGATTCTGTGTCCTATGCACCTCACAGAGTGGCTGGCCTATAATGCTAGCTAGTAAATAATAAGTGGCTAGCTAATATTTATTAAGGGATATCTGCTAGGCATTGTTCTAAGCACTTCACATATATTCACCCATTCAACTTTCACAATGACCTCAGAGTATGGATATTATTGTTTTCCTATTTTATAGATGAGGAAACTGAGGTGTAATGGGTTCACACAACAGCCCAAGGTCCTACAGCTGCTACGTGGCAGAGCTTGGATTCAAAACCAGGTGGCAGGGCTCCAGAGCATGTGTTCTTGATTGCCATATTACAGTGCCTCTCTGTTAGATACTCAATAAATACTTGTTGAATGAATTAATGAATACAAGATGCCCAAAGAGCCTTGTTGGGTGAGTTCAAACATAGATTACTGTGGCTATGTTCTAGTCCTGGACATTGTCAAACACATCCCAGAGCATAGGGTGTGGCAGTGCCCATGTGGATATTAAATGCCCTACAACCCAAAATAGGATTTGCTTACCACCACAGCTGCTATTTATACTTTCTGCCTGATAGAGCTGTCTGGCTCGATGGTCCTTTTTTTTTTTTTATTTATTTTTTCTTTTTTAAAGAGGAGGGAATTGTGGGAAATATTTTGTTTTCCCTCTGAGCCAGGCTATGTATTTACTTCAAGTTTTATTAAATGAGTTATAAATTTTCCCAGCAATTTACTCATAGCTCAAGAGGTTTAATTTGCATGTGTTGCCTTTTACAATATGCTTTTTGTAATGTTGCAGATGCTTCTTCCCCAGCTTCAGTAAACAACAGGCACTCAGCCAGGTTTTTGACTGAACATGTGCCAGGCCTCGGAAATACGAATTAACTCTATGGTGGCTGTGGGGGTGGGGGGCACATACCCTGCTCTGTTCGGGGCATCTTGGGAACTGAGTGAAATTCCTGAGGGGCAGAAGGCAAAAATTTTCTGGTTGTTCCTTTTGGAAAGCTTTTTGAATATTTCTCTCACTTATAAAATAATATAATAAACAGACATTTATGCTTATGTATTAGACTTGTATTTGGTTCTATTTTAAATATCATGTTAATATGATGACAAAAAAAGGTTATTTGAGACCCTGGGATGATCTTTTGAGGGGCTAAAGTCATTTCAGCCTTTGAGGAATTGGCCGAAGGCTTATGATAGGGAAGCTGTTTAACCGTCTAAGAAGCCAGCTCCTCTTGAGAGTCCAGTCTGCTGCCCTTTTGATTCTGGGGAGAGAGCATTAGGGTGGAGGACTCATTCTCTGAGGGATATACTGTTGGGTTTGAATTCTGGCTCTGCTACTTATTAGTTGAATGACATTGGGCACAGTACTTATACCTCGATGCCTCAGTTTCCTCATCTGTACAAATAAAGTTATAATGGCCCCTGATGTGTAGATTTGTTGGGAGGATTATATAGAATACTCTAATAAGGCTTTTGGAGCCAAGTGGTTTACAAATGCATGCATAGAGGGCAGCACTTTTGATCTAGGATTTGCTTATTTCATTGAGTACTTACAAGACAGGTTCCCTGTGTGAAGTTCTTCTGGGTCTGTCTTAGCTGGGGAGGTGGGTGCCACCAGAGTAAGAGGTGGGCAGTGCATTTGTTAGAACAAAGTTCAGCTGCATGTAACGGAAAAATTCAGAGTTACAGTGGCTTAGCATTGTGGAGATTTTTTTCCCATGTGAAAGAAGTATGGAGGTAGGCAGTGCAGGGTCAGCGTGATAGTTTCATAGTGTCATTAGCATCTCTGGTTCTTTCTTTTTGGGGTTCCGACGCTCTTAGTTCATTTTTTCGTGATCCAAGATGGGAGTTTTTGCTCTCATCATCTTGTGCTCATTCCGAGAAGCATTCTCTATTAAGGAAATGTCTAAGAATTTCCACATATCACATCCTTTGCATCTCATTGACCAGAATTTAGTCACAAAGCCACAGCCAACTGAAAGGAAATGTGCTCTTTCTTTTTGGCAGCCACATGCCACACAAAAATCCAGGCTGTTGAGATTTGTTTCATTGATGACATGGACATTTCTTTTAATTTGAATCTTGTAACTATTTTTTAAAGAGCAAAATATAACTAGAATATCAAACTCAGTATTTCACAGATATCACATAGTTGTATAATGTTTTCCAGAAAATATTAAGTGTGTCAGTCATTAAAAATTAAGTAAATGAAGTCATACAAAGATGAGAGAGGCAGGATACATATTAGTTAAGTCTAGACTTTGGGGCCAGACTGTCTGAACTTGAATCTGCAGTCTGCCCCTTAATGGCTAAATGACCTTGGACTTTCTATGCTTTGGTTTATTTATCTGTAAAATGGCACTAAGAATAATACCTACCTCATAGAGTCATTGTAATAATCAAATGAGTTAGTACTTTAAAGTTCTTAAAATTAGTGCCAGTGATAAGTACATGAATACGTGTCATTGTTATTGTTGCAGCTGTTATCGTTGTTGTTATTTTTATTACTATTATTGTGTTTTTTACAAGTACTGTTATTCATTACAAAAGATCACACTTGGATAGAGCAGAAATTATGAGAGTGATACACATATGACTGAAATTAGGGAAACACTGGCTTAGAGGAGTGGGGTTGGCTGATAACCAGGGAAAATCTTAGACACAGCAATAAATAATAGTTTTATTAATAGTTAAAACTAGTACTTTAGAGTTTAAAGTGGTTTCCATGTAGGTTAATAATATCAAGTAGAATTTATTGAGCATTTACTATGTGTGAGGTACCATGAGATTTGCTTTAAAGATATTACTTTTAATTCCTCCAACATTACAAGCTAAGTGTTCTTTCTATTCTACAAATGGAGAAACTTAGTCTGGGGTAGAGTAAGTAAATTATTCAGTGTTACATATCAGCATGGGATCAGCCTCAAAGCCCTTGCTGATACAAGTCCCTGCCTCATCTCCCTTTTGGCGCTCTCTACTGCTTTTTGGTTGTTCAGGACTCCTTCATTCCTTTCTTTCCTCCAGGACCCTCTGATTCCTCTTCCTTCCCTCTTCCCCTCCCATACTCCATTTGCCAGCCAGTGCATATGCCAGCCATTTCCTAAGCCTCTCCCTGCTGTCAAAACTGACTTGTCCAGTATCTAGGTACCTGCCGGACACAGCAGATGACAGCTTCTAGTTTAATGAACTAATCTATGAAAATGGACATTAATGGAATAATATGTTATCTCTCTCTGGATAATTCATTTTAGAATGAGCCTGGAGATTTCAGGCAGGAAACAGTTCAGCAGCCTCGTAAGGCCTGTCCTGCAGCAGACAGAGGGGGCCTGTCATATAAGACCTCCTAGATCATTCTGTGAGTTTTTAAAATTGCTCTATCATAGAGTCCTGATACAAATGGAACACTGAGATGTGATCAAGGGATATCAAGCTCACCAGTGAATGATCAGTCAAGAGCAAGGGCTCTTGCACCTCCAGTCCTCTCCAGTTCTCAGCCCAATACCTGGTTCATAGTGAGCATTCAGTCATTCAGTCAATGTTGTTGAGTGTATGAATCACTTACCAGAGGCCTTTCAGATGTAAAGGGAACAAAAGGCCCTTTAAGGATTGGGACAATGAATTACAAGGGGTAAAGTCTGGTTAGGTCTCCTGGACTTGATAGCTTTGTCATTGTTGTTGTTGTCATTTAGGCTATAATGGTCTGTCAGACAGGTCAGCTTGTTGTCATCCATGGACCCCATGTTGTGTTTCTGGCTAAGAATGAACAGAACATGAGCAACATGATGCTGGGATCAGGGGGCATTCATCTTCCCCTCTCTTCTCTATCTTTGGAGCTGGAGGCTCAATGTGTTACTCTTGTAATATCATAAAGCGAGTGATATCTTAGTATATCTGGCAAGAATTATTTCCTCTTTTACTCTTCCTACAAATTGTACCTTATGATCCATTGAATTTCACTTTCCTAGTTTTCCAACATTTCTCATTTTCTTCCTCTCTTTTTATCCTCAGACCACTGGGGAAAGGAAACAATGTTGCTTAGCAACCAGTGTGAAACTAGTCAATACTGTTTCTAATATTAACCCATTAGTAACAAGTAAGCAACACAGTCCACATGTTATATAACTCTCCCCTAGCATATTTTAAACTAAGAGTTTGTATAAGTTGGCAGCCCAACTTAATGTTCTAATCACAAACATCAAGGGCATTTAGGGGTTTTTATAAATGTTAGCAAGTTCCAAAGTTGCAACTTATATAAATTGTCTGTTTGTTAAGTGATTCACTTTTGGAAATTTACTATGATTATTTTACACTTTGAACAAAATTGTTTCTGATCTCAGCAGATCTTTTGTATGTGTGTTGGTTTGCTCTTTAGTCATTTCAGTTCATTCATACGACAAACAGAAGATATATTTTCTGGATTGTATCATTCATCCATCTAATATTTACTCAACTCTACTATGGGCCAGGAACCATTATGTGCAAGACACTGTGGAGTTTCACAGTGAGCAGACATGGTTCCTGTATCAATCTATTTGTTAGTCAAGTCTTTTTCTCTCTTCAGCTTTATCTGTTGAGATAACATATAATGATGCCGGGTTTTCAGATACTGTAGTTACTCTTCTACTGGAATGGTTTCTTTGGCTTTGATTAGACAATATTATTCTTAGGTTCTTTAGCCTTTTAGAAAGGGAGTAATAGGAGACCACAAGAAGATAAATATTGACCAGCTCCTCTCTCACACATGTAGGAGTGCAGCTGGCACAAGCAGGTAAAGGGAGGGAACATGAATTTGCCTTAGAAAGTTATGACATTGACAAAATTGGCCTTCAGTATTTCTCTTCTTACATACGTTCTCCTTTTTCTTTTTCTACAGATGACCTGTTAAATTTCCTCAAATACCCACCATCTTTACAATAGTCAGTGTCATCCCCAGTTGGTGGGGGATGGAGAGTCGATCTCTCCTTCTCCTTAGAGTTTATTGATTTTATTGAAGACTCCCTACAAACAGAATGTCTTTGGAGATGGATCAGAATTCCTTGTGGTACTCTTGATAGATAGCAGACTAAGTAAGTTTTGAGCAGATTGCCTTCTTCTTTCCTCACTTGTCAGGAGGCGATTCTCCTCTCACAGTGTATCTCCTGAAGTACTTGACAAGTGATAGAGGTGATGATTAGAGGACCCTACATTGCCCTGCAAGGTGATGCCAGGGAGTTACTCACAACCTCTGGGTCCCCAGAGGCCCCATAAACTAGACCATTGTTGAATTGTGAGGGTTGTGTGAAATCCCGCTATTAACTTGAGTGACTAGTATTCCACAGTTCTTAGATTTTGTTCCTGTAAATTGATGGTTTCAGTTAGGGGAAGGAAGCACCTACAGCTAGATTCTGTAAAGCAAGCTAAAGGTGATTCCAGCCTGAATGACTTTAGGTGCTTGCTTATTATTAATTTGGAAATGGTCACATAGACTCATCAAAGTGTTTCTTTAAACTAGATTTTGGCAGATGTCTACAGGAAATAGGTATTGAAAGACTCTGAGGTAACCTCATATAGGACTTGAGTTCTTGCCTCACTTTATTTGGCACAGGAAAGGAAAGCATACAGACATAGAAGTAGTCATGGGCAAAATTCTAGCAGATTTCATTATTGAGCACTTACTATGTGACAGGCATTGTTCTATATAGGCCCCTTGCATGTATTATCTTTCAGTCTTTCTAGTAGACTTATAAGGAAAGTATTCATCTTCTTGATTTGCAGATGAGAAACTGGACTCTGAAAGGGTAGATACCTTGCTCAAGGTCATATAGCCCACAGAGACCAGGAAAAGATTTAAATGTAGACAGGATCTGACTCTTCATCCCATGCTCTATCTGCTGGGCCATACTGCCTCCTTTGCAAGTTGGCTTGCACTTGAAGATAGGGGAGAGCTTGGGATTGTGGCGAACGATTCCAGATGCAGGGTATGTGGGAATCCATGCATCGATGCTCCCAGGACAGATTCATCATATAAAAGCATTTAGCTCATCCAGTCTGTACCACTGATCAGCTGAAGCTGTGGCAGGAACAATGGAAAAGATTCGGGAACCAAATTAAAATTTCAGATTCACTAACTCAGAACCTCTTTCTCGGTCTCTAATTTATTACCTTGCTGTATCTTTTTTTCTCTCCTCTTGAAACATGAAGTAATGATTCCCATTTACTTTTACATAGCTTCTGTAAGTTAGTGGTGATTCTGATGATGATAATGATATCACTATCATGAGTGCTTCATAGAGGTTTAACACCAGGCTAATTATTTTATAAATATTAAGTTGTCGTCTCCTGATAACCATATTGGGTAGGTGGTATAATGCCGATTTTGGGTTGAGAAGACAAAGGCTCAGAGAAGTTAATAAACCCACCAAGATCACACAGGTAGAAGATGGCAAAGCTATATTTGAACCCTAGATTTTCCAGATTTTAAAGCCATTCTTCACCATTTCACTTTGGTGAAGAGGTAGGTGGCTCCTTGGTCTCCCTCTGTTGGGGCTCTTAAAGCAGATAATCTTTGTTATGTACTTGAGCATGGATTTTTCCAATGTTGCATTTCATGGGTATTAATTTGTATCTGTATAGTTAAAGTATAAGCACCTTGAGAGCAGGGGCTTACACTTCTGATGGAATGTATAAAGATTGCACAGTGTGGTGTGCAGTATAAACTGGAGAAGTGCATTACTTTTCTTCTCCTAGTCAGCCATTCCGCTTTCTCCCCACTACCATTGACAGAGAATTCACATCTTAAGGGACTGAAGAGAATGTGCTATCAGCAGCTGAGCTTCCTTTTAATCACAACTTTAAGGAAAGGAGTTGGATATTGGTTTGTCTTCAGCCCGCTTTGACATTTTTATGTGCTGAGAAACAACAGAGCACAAGACCAAAGCTCTACTACTTACTCACTGGATGCCATTGGGTATGTTACCTAACCTTTTCCATTGTGGATTTCTTGACTATAAAAGGGGTCTAAATAGTGCATATTTCATAGGTTGTGCTTTCGAGAATCAAGTGAGACAATGCATGCGAGACCATTGGTGTAGATATTGTAAGAGAGCCAACACCAAATGGAGCTCTTTGCATTTTGTTTATGTTTTGTATTGTATTCACTGAGTATTTTAATTCTAAATTTTTCATGGACAATTATAAGAGTAGAATATCAAGTTGAAAATTCCATAGGGCAGGGTTGGTAGGACCTACCATGATAGGATGGAGGTTTGAGGGACAATGGCAAAAGACATTCTTGCCTTTTAAGATATATGAATTATTTTCTCATCCATTTCCATAGGGTTGTTTGAGTATGGACATGAGGGTAAGGAATCTAGTGCAGGGGTCCCCAACCCCCGGGCCATGAACCAGTACTGGTCCATGACCTGTTAGGAACTGGGCTGCACTGCAGGCAGTGAGCGGCAGGTGAGTGAGCGAAGCTTCATCTGTATTTGCTAGCATCATCACCTCAGCTCCACCTCAGATCATTAGGTATTAGATTCTGATAAGAGCACTGGTCCTTGGTACCAAAAGGGTTGCGGACCACTGATCTAGTGCATGACCTGTCCCTAAAATGAGCTGTGGTTGGGATAGCTTGTCACATTCTTCCATGTGGCAGAGAACAGTAATCCTTGCTGCTGAGTGAGCCCTTTTAACTTCTCTGTGTGGCCTGCCATCCAATTTCAGCAGCAAGAAACTAAAAATATTCGTTGATGAGAAGTAATTTCTCTTGTTCATGCTCCATTCATTGCCTTCACTAAGAAGGCAGCCTTTCAGCTTCCACTCAAACAGGGCTTCCCAGTTCTGGTCACAGGCAGAGGATGTGGCAGCTGGGGTCTGGCCTCTAGGATTCATTTATGAGTGAAGGAAAAGAAATAGTCTTAGGAAGAACTAGAAAGGCCTTGCACTCCCTGCTCCGGTAGAAGGCTAATTCTGCTCACTGCCTCTTCTATATGGAGGTTAAGAAAGGGATCCAGGAACATTTTTCATGTTCCTTTCACTGCCCCACCTCTGTTATGCCACTTTGTCCCTCATTCATTTAGCATCCCAAACTCTTATAAAATAAATCTCTGCTAATTCTCTTCTCTAGAACCTAGGAATCTTTCAGGGGATGGTACTATTTGTCCTTGGCCTATGGATGAATTCAGGGCTAATATGTATGTATGTGTGTGTGTATACACATGTATGTGTATACACGTCTGTGTATGTGTGTATGTATTATGCCTACATATGTATGTATGCATGTGTGTATGCATGTGTGTATGCATGTGTGTATACTTACATATGCCAAAAGTATTTTTGTTCTTTCTGTTTTATCCCCTAATGCTACTCCCCATGCAGGGGACAGGCTGGGCAGCACTGAGGCAGGGGAACAAACTGTACCTTGTTGATCACTGACCATGCATCATGAGGTCACATGAAAATGTCAACATCCGGGTGCATTAAATGGCAGGACTTTCCTTCAATAGCTTCACGATGTAGCTGGATTCTTGCTGAGCTCATCCCTGTGCATCAAGGGGACAATAAGTGCTGGCTGTGTGGGTGGAGAAGTGCTCACTGCTGGGAGAAAGCTGCCCTGGCCCTGCAAGGGGAGGCTGTCCAGATTTCTTAAGAATCTATGCCCCGCAGGGATGAGATCCAAGCCAGTAGCCAGAGGAGGGGAAAGGGATAAGAGCACAGGACTCGGCTGAGGTTCCCTGGCAGTGGCCCAGTCTGCAGAGCGAGAAGGAACAGTCAAGGCCATGGAGCTGTCAACTCCTCCACCATGTGTCCTCCCAACAGGGGTGGGGAAGGTTTGTCAAGTCTGCTGAGAAGAGCAGCCATGTGGCTGGTCGTGGTGCAAGGGGACAGGGCCCACACGCAGAGCCCAGATCCAGAAGGATGCCTCCATCATGTTGTCCAAGCAAGAGCATTTGTCCCTTTTGTCCATGTCCTTGTTTGAGGGATCAAGGGAATGAATGCTCTGACCCTATGTGAGATGAGTGCACTTCCACAGCCGGGCAAAGGACTCATGTGGTGTGCTAACCCAGTTGTGCCTTCATGGGCCATGCTGAAGGCCACAAATCTCATTTCCCTGTGATACATTTTGCATTTTAAAACTAGGCTTCAGCAGGAACTGCTACGTTTTGCCTTTTCAAACTCCAGGTTTGAGAGGAGTGGGCTTAAGAATATAAGGTGGTAGGTGCTTCCTCACCCTCTGCCCAAATATCATTCTTAATAAACCTCAATTCATAAAATTAAATGTTTTAAGTCTTCAAGTCCAAGGCCTGAGAACCCTAATGGATTATAAGTAAGGATGAAGATTTTTTCTAGATATTTGTATTGATACAAAAACAGCCTGAATGTATAAACTCTGTATAAACAATTATCTGTGGCCGAACTATTTGCCCTCCCCCAAAACGGGGAGAGGTTTGATAGTGTTCTTTTCAGAAAGAATACTGTGTTAGAGGGAGCCAGCTGTGTAAGGGGTGAGTAGACACACACACACACACACACACACACACACACACACACACACACACATTTTTTTTTCTGACATTGAGGGAGAATTCTGAGGAGGAATGGAGAACCAGAAAAGAGGGATGTAGGAAAAGAAGGAATTTTTTTTTAAATGGAGATAAAGTAAACAAGAATGTTAGTGATATCAACCATGACATCCAGCAGACTGTGTTTTATTAATCAGAAGCTCATCTTAAATTAACATATGAATAAAGGAGACCTATTAGTTCACATATCTGAAAAGGTCAGGGGTAGATAGGATTTTCAGCATGGCTGGATCCACAGCCCCAGAAATACAATCATAAGTGCTCTTTCTCTCTCCACCTCAGGGCGGTTCGTAGCTACTGGGTGACTCTTAGGCAGGCTTCTCAAGGAGGCTAGCCCTACAGGACTTCTGCATTACCTTCTCAGCAACTTCAGTGGAAAAATATTCATCCTTACCAGCCATTACAAAAAAGAAACCCAAATTGAGTATTACAGACCATGATTCTGTCACATACCCATCCTGAGCCAGTCTTGGTTGTGGTGTGTGGGATATGATGCATCAGCTGGCCAAGGCCAGTTTATATTCCTGCCTGGAGCCTGGGATGGAGTCAGCTCCATATGACTCAGCAACTGGGCAGTGTTAGGTAGTGGTGGGCAGTGGGGGGACATCAGGGTGCTCTTATCAGAAGAAAGGTGAATATATGCTGGGCAGGCTAAGACCTGCCAAAGAGATATGTGAAAAAGCTATAAGGGGTTCTGAAAAGAGTTATGGGTATGATGATGGTATGAAGATGGAAAACCAAGAGAGTCCAAACCTATTCATTGCTTTGAGTATGCAGAATGCCGAATGATGGTGCTGACATAGCAGAGGGCTCTTGTATAAAGTAAGAGTTGAGCAAGATATTTTCTAGATAGAATTTTTAATTCACAGCATCCTTTTTGTTTTTTGAGGCTCTGGAATTAAGGCATATGGGTCTTAATAATTTCTAAAACAAGTTGTGCTGGTCTGAGAGAAAGTATGAAATGAGCATACTTTGAATACCTACTATTTAACAGATACCAATATTTAAAAAATCAATAAAATATGTTTTCTATTTCTTTCTAAGGTATGGGTAATTTTATAACTACGGTCCCTTGAAACTCATATTCTTTGATGAAAAAGAAATATTTTCTTCTTCTATAACTGAGTTACTCAAGTTGTGTCCCCTGGAATAACAGGAGGTGACCAGGTGTTCCACAAGAAACAGTGTGATGAGTTTGGGAAATGTTGCATCTTTTTTCCCATTCAGGAGGGGATTTGACATTTGCAATGTTTTTATCTGAGAAGTTTGGAAATAAGAAAACCTTTAGATTGTGTTCAACCAGGTATCATAGCTAGCTTATGTGATCATAGGATACTTTTACTCAGGGTACTAGCATGGTGTTGAATATGGTGCATAAAACAGTGGCTAGGGAATCAGCTATATTTTCTTTGATTTGCACACACAAAGTCATCTGGAAAGGCTTTCATCATTCAATCTCCTCTCAGATCTTGGAAGGGACCTCCCTCCACTATGAATCTCTGAGCAGTGTTTCCCTACCTATAAGCCAAGCATCTCACCATAACCAGCTTCCTGAGAGATTTATAATGCAGATAACACTGCCTTCTCATTGCCTTTGCCTCTTCAGGCTTCATCAGTAAATAGCCACAATAATGCCCATATTTTGACTGAGAAGACTGCGATTAGCTTTCCAATATCACCTTCTGCTGGAGGTACCCAAGATGCTTTGAGGAGGTACATGGATACATCATTAATCACATAAGAAAAGCTATACCTTTTCAAAATTCTCTTTCTATCCTTTTGACCATGATGAGAGAGTCTCAGTTAGGAGGTAAAATGCTTTTTTTTTTTTTTTTTTTAAACAAAGAGACTGGCCCTCAGGCTCAAGGCCTTCAGGCTGCTATATCTAAAATTTAATTATTTTATTCCCATTGTGCATATTTTTCTGAACAAGTTCTGCTTATGATAGGTGATCCTGGTCTTTTCTTTATGATGGTTACATAGAATTCACTTTTAAAATAAATACAAGGGAAATGAGTCAATTTAGAGCAATGTTTCTTAACCTTGGCACTATTGATATTGTTGTGGGAGCTGTCCTGTGTATTGTAGCGTATTTAGCAGCATCCTGGAACTCTACCCACTAGAAGCCAGTAGCACTGCCCCACTCCAAGTTGTGACGATCAAAAAATGTTTCTAGACATTGTCAAATATCGCCTGGGAGTTTGTGATTGTCCCTAGGCAGTGAGAAACACTGATTTAGAGCAAGAAGTAAATAGGACTAGCAATGGTACATAAATATAGCAAAAGTTGTGAAGGTGTTGTGAATGATGGGGGTTTGAGGTCTGGTTAAGTTTAGTGAGCTGGAGTGCCACTAACAAATAAGAAAAGGACACCTTCACTCCACCCCATCACTTCAAAGCCTTTCTCAAGGACTCTATACATGCAAACCAATGAAAACTCTGCTCTCTGTTGCACTTGGTAAAAGAATGAGCTTTAACCATATTATACGTGAACTTGCCCAATCCTTGCAGAAATATCAGAAGTCCGGGAAGGAAGCATTACCCAGCCAAGCTCCATGACAAACGAGGAGTCAGCAGAAATCAAAAAAAGGAATGCTGAGTCATAATTTCTTTCATTCAGGAATTACCATGTGCTCTTGATATTTTGAACTACATTGCAAAATAGAGCTGGTGAATGAGCAAGGTTTACAGATTTATTTGGCATTAGAGGATTGCCGGATTCTTTCATTAATTGGATTCAGGTTATATGTGTTTCATTTAGAAGCAGCTGCGATCACTAATGGACTGACCCCCGCATCATTTTCTGTTCTGAAGCAGGAAGCGAGATGGTTCCTCGTATTATGTTGTATTTGCCACTTGTGCTGACACTGAACACTGATGAAATATGGTCCATGGCCTTCAACCAAGCTTCCGTTTTTTTTAAAGGAAAATTTAGTTTTCATTTTTAATGAAGAGACTAGGCTTAAAAAGCATAGAGCGTCATGTTGCTTGACTGATTGCAGCAAAGGAGTGGGATTTTGGAGAAGTAGGTTTTCTTGTTTCTACTCACTGCCCTTCTTCCCCCCACAGCTCTCCACGACCAAACAGGAGACACAGAGGCAGGCCCTGGTGTGTGAGTCTGCTCTCCAATCTCCTTTTGACTTAGGGCTCACATGTCTCCCACTCTTGCCTCCTCTCCCCTGCCTCCCACCCCACCACACAGGATCCTTTCTATGCTTAGTTGTTTTGATCATTTAGGAAAGAAAAACTTAAGACCCTTCACTCAGTTACCTCCATTTTTCCTTCTCCAATCAAGATTCACATTGGATCAGAACAGAATCTTATAATGACCATAATATTAACATAATAGAAGGATAACATTTATTATTCCCAGCATAGTGCCTGTTAAAATGTTAAGTCAGACCCTGTTACTTCTCTGCTAAAAACCTTCCAAAGGCTGAAGTTATCCCAAGGTCTGGTGTAATCTTGACCTCCCCAGACCTCTCACTTTCTTCCCTCAGGTCGCCCTGCTCCTTGCCTTACTCCAGCAGCTCTGTCCTGTCCTTGCAGCTCCTCCTTTCCCTTGATATTCCTTCTCTCTGTCTCAGTATCTGTGAGGCTCACTCTCTTTCCTTCATCATTGGAGTCTTTCTTTACTTAAAAGTTGCATCCTCAATAGCACCTTCTCTTGAAAATAGCACCTCTGCTCCCTGCCTAGGCTCACAGTGACAGCCTCTGGTGCTTTGTTTTTCTTCACAGTCTCACCATCCTCTAACACTCTCTACAGCCCACATTTTTCACAAAAGTTGTGTCCTGCCAACTCCTGAATCCAACTCCACAAGGGCTGGGTCTTGTCCTAGTCCTCTGACCCATAAGGGGTGCTCAATAAATTTTGTTGAATAAGTGACTGGACATTATTACCACTAATAGTAATTCCAGAAGAGTGTTTTGTGGATTATAAAGTGCATCTCTGTGCACTTTCTTGTTATTCCTCATTACATGAGATAGGCTAGGCAGACACTATTATCCCCACTTTATGGATGAGGAGAGTGAGGCCAAAGACGTGCAGGGATCTATCTGTTCAGGTTTGTGCAGCTAGGAATGGTGAAGCTTGGCTCACTTTTTCTGCACACAAACACCCCACCCACCACCCCGGACTGTTTACCTTTGATGTCTGGCATTTCTCATTCAGGCTTCTAGAATTTCAGGGCAGTTGCAAGTGAAACTAGTAGATGTGGATCATGGGCTGGTAAACGAGTATTATGGTAAAATCCCTCTTGCCCACCAGCTCCTCCCAGCTGGCTGCCTTTCCCAGGCCTTCAGTGTGATTAGCCTGGAGGCCTTTCGCCCTGATGCAGTAACTGGTAAGAAGCTATGTGTTACTACCGTTCATTAAGACAGGCGACACAAGATGAAATATTTTAGGTGAATCATCTGGCCTAATTTGGAAAGGTTCAGGAGGGCTAGTGCCTTTGATTTATCAGGGAGAGGTATCTGTTATCGGAGAGAGCCACACACAAACTTATTTATTATCCAGAATCTGTTTTTAATTTCGGAGATTGTTTACCTAAACTGCTGTGTGTCAGATTCCAGGATGGATTTCTGCTTAGCGTTTAATTTTAGTTACTTGCCATGGTGGACAGTAAAAAATGGGTCTCCAGAATTTGTAGTTTCATTATGAATCTTACCTCCTGGCAGCCCCTACTAGTAGTTTGTCTTTGAAATCTCCTTGGTACTTGTTAACCCTGCTCTGCTGTGAAAGAGATATAGTTTATTTATTGGACTTTGCCCATTTATGAAAAAGTACAGAAATTATTAATGGTTTAGTATCTATTAATGCATTACTTGGGTGGAATTCAAATTCGAATATTTATGGTAAACCCCTTTATAATGAAACGGGCAGAGAATCAGCTTTCCTGCTGCTTAAATTTGGAAGGCTCTAGATGCCATTGGAATGGCTCTCTGTGAAATATGAGTCTTGCTAGCTCTATATTTACACCCATAAATAAGAAATAAGTACTTTGGGTTGGAGGAGAAATAATTAAGAATATTTGTGTAGATAATAAAGAAGAAAGGGTCCACTCTGGTGAACTGTGTGCTTGGGAAATGCCAGATGCTGCCAGGACCCGAATGAGAGATGTGGGACAGGTTCCAGCTGGGCCACTGTGGGTGCGTGGGGTTTCTGGAGACAACAGGCAAGGGAGCCCTGCAGAGGGCACCTTGGAGCCATGGTTGCACGTGAACGGCCATATGTGCAGAGCTTAGACCTAGGAATCAGGGGACCTGGTTTGTATTTTGTCTTCTCTCTAAGGGAGCACAGCTATCTTTGTTGGTGACCGTTAAACTTTTATGGACCTTGAGCTCCTCATCTATAAAATGGAGGAAATATCTTACAAAATCATCAGGGGAATAAACAGTGTAGACTTAGAATTGCCAACAATAATGAACAGATCTGTATACGTGAGGCCTTAGAAAAGAACCTAGTTAGGGCAGAGTGGCAGAGTGGTGTTAAAAAACATATACATGTATGTGTACAAATGCACATCTTTAGATATGTATGTATAATTGCTGGTTGTTGAGCAGGAGATAGAGAATATAGGATGGGAATATTGAGCTTCAGTATGGAAATAAAAAATTAGGGTGTCGGAGCACAGTCAACGAAAGTACCTCTTACTCACCAGGGCTCTTCTGCCCAGGGAGTCTGACCTTTTCTTGTTCAATGCAAGCTTCTTCCTGACTTCCTCCTGGTATGAGTTAAAGGCTTTGGTTAAATCTCTACATTTTCAAGCATCTAGTAAAGAGTTATAAAATTATAACATGTACTAATAAAAAGGAATCTCCAGGATCCTCTAGTTTAGAGATGGCAAATGTGTTTTATTGAATATGAAAATTCTATGCTGGTGGCTTCCAGAAGTACTCTATTGAGAAAAATGTTGAGTCACAGTCACACTCAACAGGAAAGAGTTCCATGATTGATTAGTGATGCCTACCAAGGCTAATGAGTGGGAAATGATGATGTAGTTCACATATTCTCTCTCTCTCTCTTTTTAAATAAGGAAACCACAGCCTAGCATAATAAATCAGCTGGCTAAGCTTGTACAGTGAGTTAGAGGTGAGCCAGGACTGGAGTTAGATCTCTGGCTTTCAATTCAAGTGCCATTTATGTCATGCCACCTGCTCCTGTTACCATGTGTGACCTCAGTATTTCTGCAGACTACCCAGGAGCACAACAGTCAGTTGTCCCTGACTTATGAAAGTACAGATGTAAGTGGACAAAGTGTTTGACACCCTCCTTGCTGTGCGTGGTGGCCCACACAGAAAGCTAAAGCCCAGACATTATTTGGAGTGATGATAATGAGATGATGATGACAATGATGACCACTCATATACTTAGAATTTCTGTGTTCCAGGCACTGGGCCATGCATTTGATATATGTTATCTCATTTAATTACAACAACCTTATCATTGGGTGACATCTCCATTATGCATATGAGAAAAATCGGATCCAGATAAGTTAAGAAATGCTCTTCTAGTCAGAAGCTAGCAGGTATCAAAGTCTCTTACTCCAAAGCATATGTTTTTGATCACTGAACATGTATGAATACGTCTCCTATGGGCTTGTGAGTGGCACCATCCATAGAGGTAGCACACATGCATCCTCTGACTATTGCAAATAAAGACTTTAATTTAAAGTAGCAAAAGAAGCTTAAGGAAGTAAGTGGTTGTAGAGAGAATGTTCTTTTCATCCAGTGCAGAACTACTCTATTTTATCTGTGTTCTTTGTAGAACTTCCCTATGTATCACTATGACTTAAGTAAGAATTGGATGCAATTGGGTAGATCATGCTCCTATTTCTTCATATATGTAGGCAAGAATTAATCTCATATGATTTATAGAAATGAAATTTCTGGTGAGCCCTCCTGTCCTGCTAATTTGCTAAAGAATGTAAATGTTTCCTGACTTCCAAAGGAAGTGATCTCTGATAGTGGAGAAAGGAATAATCTTCCATCTAGCAGGCTTTGATTCTTTCTTCTCTAAGTGTGTGGGGAGCTTGAGTAGTCAGTCTCATACCTCTTGGTGTAAGGTCCTCCACATGGTGACCCAGGGATTGGTGGGTGGAGTATTGAGCCTCTTTGCTCTGTGGCAAAGGCAGAAGGCTCTGGTCATTGTATTTCTAATCTTGCCTATAGCCAACCAGCACAAACTTTGGAGTTGGCTTCAAATTCATTCATCCATCAGTCTTATACTCTGGCTGCATATCAGCTTTTAAATACTGAGGTTATAGGCTATTATCTTAATATTTAGGTTAACTGTCAAATAAAAATAAAAATTAATAAGGTGGAGAAAAAGAGAGTGTCTTTACTTGCAACTCTTATTGGAGCCTGTAGAAGGGCTGCATCTCAGCCCAAATGATTCCTGACTAAGCAATGGGCTTGCTCCTCTGTGTGGTGTAGTGTGCAGAGTGCTGGCCTCTTCATGGAATAAGTGAGGGGTAGCTGTGGAGTCCTGTCTGGGATAACGTAGCAGGGAACACAGGAAACTGTGATTTTAGGGAGATTCTGCTTCTCCACCAGAAGGCAGTGGGGATGGGGTATGAATTGTTATCTGTGACGATAAAGGTGAAGCTGAGGAGGAGGAGAAGAGGAGAAGGATGCTATGTTAATATTTTAATAGAACCATTATCACCTGGCAGGCACTGCTCTAAGTAAGTAACCCGTATAATCCTTCAACATAAGCTTGAGGATGTAATTATTTTTGTCCCCATTTTGCAGTTAAGGAAACTGTGGTTAACTAATTTGCTCAAGGTTGTGCTGTTGTTATGTGGTGGGAGAGCTGGCCTCAGGATAGTCTGTGCTTGGCAACTGACTAGAAGTGCTTATTGGAAGGAACACTCTCCTCACCCCATCAGTCTCTAGCTGTTTCTCTTCTCATTTGGATCATTTTATTTTTGATCAAGAAAAAATCCAGAGAAGAGAGGAAATCCATACAGAGAATCTCAGCAGGTCCTTTTTATCAGAACTTTTCTCTAGTTTTATCTACCTGCTTGTCCCATAAGTTTCTCTCCCTCACCTGGATCTTAAGTGCTCACCTGTACTTTGCCCCAGGAAAAACAGTTCTCAAAGCCTCTATTCACCTTAAATTATAGATGATTCATGGAAGCTGACTGGGTTACTTGTTCCAGCAATATTCGTATTTTAATTATAGTCAAAGCATTGAAGGAAGAATTTCAAGTACAGCCAACCAAGTTCTCTTTCCCGCTCTAACTTTTATATCTCCAGGCCAAATTGTGACACAAAGCTAGGAGTTCACTTAAAAAGTCTGCCATTCATTCTATTTGTACCTTTGTTCACAAGCCAATCAGTAATACATATGAAAGATAGGCTAACTTGGAATAATAGAGGCAGAATTATAGCCCCATCTCTACCTAGATTAGCACAGTGCTGTGGTCTTCAATAGCATCCTCTGAATGTGATCCTCATATTGCTTACTTAGGAGATGATCCTGCAGTTCATAGGCTTCATCTTGGGCCAGACCAAGCTATAGTCAGGCAGCTGACTCAGGGAGTTCCTTAGATGCTTAGAGCAGGAAGTGAGAGGCTAGGTGTTTCATGTTGCTTAGGTCTATCACCCTGTGGACTAAGAAAGAAAATGGTGCTCACCTTTGGGAAGTCCAGGTTGTTGATATCCTGCCTTCCCTGTTTGGGGCTGTTCTACCTATGAGACCATCTCCTCAGTGCACTGTGTTTTTTATATAACATTTTGTCCCTTTAGAAATTATCATGACGCATGTCAAGAGCTTTCACACTGAAAAAAATATGTCACATTAGCTTCCAAGTTTCTGATTGTCTAAATAACGTAGCAACTCAACATACAGCTGTCTGGCATTTTGACAGTACAATAACCCATAATTCTTCCTGCCACTCAGCACTTCAAGGTTAGCATTTTGTAGTTTGCTCTCAAGGAGTATTCATTTAAATTTTCAAGAGCAAAGAGTTGAATGTGGCTGCCTCATACCTCTCTTTTGATCTTTTCTTTATTTACTTTGGTGCTTTTCCAGTTTATTATGTATATTTTATGGAATGCTCATGTATGTGTATAAACTATTTTTTGAGAGGTGGAATGTTGTTCAACTTACTGTCCTATTCTCCATATTGTTAGGAATAAGAATGGGAAATAGCTGCCAAGCTTCAGAGGGCAGCTACCCTGTCTGTGGTTCCTCAGCAGTTGCTGCGAAGTAAGGAAAGAAGGAACTGGTAAGAGCATGGAGTACTTTGCCATGTTCCTGCCTTATTTCAAAGGCTGGTAAATATTTGCAGCTCCTTTCTGAGGAAAATGGGAATTTCCATTTCTAACCTCCATAGAAGAGAAACCTGCTTCTTGGTGCTACCTTGATCCTTGAGTCATGAGGAAGATTCTTGGTTACCCAGTTAACATCTTTGATTTAGCTGCTGGTTTCGAATCTCCTTACTGGCTTAATTATCATAGGTCATTCTTGTAGGCAAGGTGACATCTCTAGGTGGGAGATTGGGTTATAAATCTGGCTTTCATTAATTACCTGCATAACATTGGACAAGTCAATAATTTATCTCTTTGGACTTCTTTACTTATTTCTAAAATGTGGTTACTAGCCCTTTTCATATCTGCATTTACAGGCTTGTGGCTAGGTCAAGATCAAATGATAGAAGTACATGTGCTTTGAATTATTAAGAGCTATGCTATCTCAATTTTAGATATTATGTTTTATTTTCCTTTTAATCCACTGCCAATCTACATTCCTGCCTACTATAATCGAATGGCTCATTGTGATGTGTGGGTCACTTTCTGAGACCAGGAGAGTCAATATAATGCCTTCTGCTATTGAACATGGTTTATTTAGTGGCCTTTCTTGGACTGTGTGTAAGGGTGAACTTTAGGATCTTGGGTACTCTTAGGATATCTCAAGATTTAAAATTGCTAAGATAATTGTTTTAGATCAATGACTGACCAATTGACTCAATAAATATGCTTTACCTGTAAAACCCTAAATCTCTGAGCTCACCAAGCTACTTTTAAGCCCACAAAGTTAAGCACAATTTAAAAGCCTGAATGTATGTATAAAAAGAAGCACTGTGTTAATATTTAGTCTCTTTACACTTTGAAAGACATTATAGTGATAAACATTTTACCATCAATGGGCCCTAAAATCTCTGTAACATAATTTGCTTGTTGAGGCCAATTGGAATTGATGCTCCTGGCAGGAGGATTAACGCTTCTTCAGCTGCCTTGGGACTCACTTGGACAAATTGGGGTGGACTGCCAGCTAGAAATGACAGAATGTTTGAATCTAAGCTCATGCAGAGTTTCTAAGGTTTGGAATTTCTCTGTTTGGTTGGTGTTGGTGGGGAGGAATCTGGGTTGGCATGCCCCAGTCTATTACAGGTTTCATGAATTCTCTTCTTCAGAATTGGAGATCTTATTTGCTATGCATTTTCTGCTTTTAAATGGGAAGTTTGAAATCTTGGGCAGTCTACTTGGATAAAATGATGGAATACCACAGTTCCATGTTTAAAATAGTCTTGGCTTAGGAGGAGGGCAGCTTGACTGGGTTAACCACAAATGTTTAGTTATTAGCAATAATGCAGTCTGTTGAATTACATATCATTCTATATATTTCAGAGCTCTTCTGCATCTTTTACTATAATCGATCTAAGAATAGTGCTATAAAGTAGATATAATCAGGGTTTCTAAAACTATATTTTTAAGGATTTTTTTCTGATTATGAAAATAGTGCACATTCATTATAGAAACTTTGGAAAATACTAAAAAAGTCATAAGAAGTAAATTGAGATTTCTCATAATTCCCCACTTTCCAGAAATAGCCACTTAAACTGTTCTGGTATTGATCCACACCCTCCTATACTTCTTTATGTATGTGTTTATACATGTATCAGATTATATTTCTAAAGTTGGGATCATTCTTTAAATATACTATTTTTTCAGGCCTTTATTTATAAACATATACCATGTTATAAAAAGTCTTGAAAGCCTGATGTTTAATGTCTGAATAGTATTCCATTATAAAGGATGCATCATAATATTGTTGAAGAACTAGGTTATTTTATGTTGTTACCCCTTCTATTCAGCACCAAGATGTCCCAGGACATCTTTTTCTGTTTTAAACACATCTCTGATTATGCCCTTAAGATAAACTGTTAGAAAAGGGATGTATAGGAAATTTCTGTACACCTTTTGAGGATTATTATACAAGATGCCAGATGGAAAGGCAGATACTTTATCTTCATTTTATAGATGGGAAAAAAGAATAGAGACTTGCAGTGACTTGCCTAAGGACACATGGCAAGTTAGTGGAGGAACAGGTTCCCCCATGGGGACATTTGTCTTGATGGCATCTCTCACCACCTAGAGGTGAGAGCAGCATGGTCTACAAGGGTGAGCCTTATTACATGGTGTGGTCATGGGCTCTCTTTATAACTCCTTGTTAGGTATGGTTTGTGGTCCCATGCCCCTCTGCAGCCTTTGCAATGAGATTAAATAACTCTCCATTCTACTTTATGTCACTGTGTCTTAGGGCTTCCTAGACTCTCTCCATAGCTCTTTTCCCTACCCAGCATAACCTCAGAGTGGTGGCCAGGCCACCTCCTGCTTTCCTTCTTTTTTTATCTCAAACATTTTAGTGTGATGCCAATCAAGTTCCAGGCTTTGTATTAGGTGCTGAGGGTACAAAGATGTGTTCAGTCCTAATCCTCAAAGCTCATCTAGGATTGAAGCCCCAAATACAGACAGATAACTACAATGAAATGTGAAGATGTGGTCATGGGACAGAGGAAGAAACACAAATGTCCTACTTTGTGAATTTCATAGTGATGTTCCTGGTTAATGGCAAACCTCTACTCTGTAGCCACAGTGAATCTTTTTGGTCTCTCAGTCCAGAGTATTCATTTTCAGAGCTGTCCCCAGAAGTCTTCCTACTTTTTCTCTTTTTGTCTTTTGTCTACTTTAACTTGTTTCCCATTGTTATTTATATACAGCAGGCATCTAATAAGTAGCTGATTGAGTGGCCTGATCACCTGGCCTCTGCCTACCTGTGTTTGAGTCCCATTCCCGCCACTCATAAATTCCTGAGGAGTTGCACCTATCCCTAAGTCTCATTTTCCTTATTTGTAAAATAAATGGGAAAAAAGATAGTAATAGCTACTAAAATAATAGCTAAAATTTACTGAGCACTTATGTGCCATACATCGTTGTAAGGATTTTACACATATTAACGCCTTTAAACTCACGACTTTGTGGAGTAAGGGTTACCATTATCCCCATTCTCAGGGGAGGATCCAGGGTCCAAGGCCACACAGCCAAATGGTGGACCAGAAGGCAGGCCGACTCTGGAGCTTGCTCTCCTAACACTTCAGTACAGTTTTTAGGACCCTTTCCTTTTGCATTCATCCCCTTTCCTTAGCTGACATGAGAAGTTTAATGTGGTCAGTTTGGGAGATCAGAAACTCTCTGGAGATAGTAACTTATTGCCTCCCAGGCTTTTGATTGTCTGGGACCATGGCTATTCTCCCATGAGGCTACAGGATATCTCAGAACCAGGAAGTATGGGGCTAAGAGAGGCCCTAGAGGGAAAGCTCCCTTTTCTCCCATCTATTCACTTGTTCACTCACCAACTTCTTGAGCATCAGCTATTTGAAGATCATTGTGCTATATGGTAGACCAAAACAGATGTGGCCTCTGCTCTTGGGAAACTTGCAACTTAGAAAGTGAGGAAATATGTCGTACAGCTGGTGGGATTGTTGGGAGAGAAAGCTGTAAGGGAGAAAATATTTGTGGGCTGAGTGCCAGCTCTCTTCTTACTTGTAGGGGCCTGTCGGTTCTGGTGCCGGGACTACCTTCTCTCCAATGGACAGCTCATGTTCCGGGGTCTTGCAAGTCCAGAATGTATAGTAGAAAGCTCTTATTGTCTAGAGCACCTATTTTGGGGCTGAGTTTTATTGTTGTCATACTATCTAGCTTATAAAAATAAGCTTCGTCATAACAGAGCTAGGAAAGGGAGAAAAATAAAGCCAGGTTTTAGAACAGTTGTAGATTTTTTTTTTCTCTCTATTGAGATTTATAGTAAGCTAAAATGCCTGGCACTTAGATTGATTTGAATGAAAAAATATATATACATATATATGCATGCTTGAATGATGTCAGGCTTCTAATGTGTCTCTAGTTCCTCTGTAAGTCCCCAATGGAGGAGTTTCTTCTGTAGCTTAATTCCAGCAAGAACAGGCACTGCTTCAGTATTCATTTCAGTGGCATTGACAATACTGACAATATAATTGACCTAAAAAGTTCTGGATTTCCTGTTAATGCACTTTAGAAATGTACATCAACTACCAAAAAAAAAAAATCATTTCTATCTACATTTCACTTGATTTCCATTTTCAAGAGAGAGGCTTCATCATTATTATTCTATTTGAATAGCACTGATATCTTGAAGGATGGAAGGAGATTTCTATTGTATGCAGGAGTACTTTATTTCGATATTTTCTTTGTCTGATTATACATGATAAACACACATTAGTGACATTTCGTGCATGTTTGGAAGATAAATGGGGATATCTCTTTAAACCATTCCTGACACTTGCTAACCTGTGAGCTTAATGGCATTTTCTCTTTGATTCAATAATTTGTCTGTCAAAAAAAAGCTGGGCTGACATTCTCCTTGTTGTGGGATTGAAATGGAAAAAAGTCTCTTCTCTTGAAGATAATTTTTTTAAATGGAGGGGAACATTTTAGGATGAAAATGTTTCTGAAATTATTTGGGTTTTTGGTGGTGGAGGTGATTGGGGGGGCGGGTATTGGGAGGTGGCACTGATGAATGCTGCAGTCCTGATATTATATGTGTGGCAATGATAAAAGGGAGATGATTACCTCAGTCTTAATGTCCTCTTGAAATAATTAGGGAACATGTGAAATCTTGCAAATGCAGATGGCTTCTACTGCTGTGTCTTGTGGGAGGCTGTCAGTCTTCCTTCTGTGGAGGTTGTTGGGTTGGGGTATGTAACTGTGCCCATAGGTATGACTCTGACTCAGTACACCTGCCTGACTCCCATTCAGACTCATTATGGATGAAGAGTGAGGGAGAAAGCAGGCTGTGCACCATCCTGGAGAGGCACTAAATCTAGGTGGTCATTCTTCTCTTGTTTTGAGATTTTGTAGAAGCCTTGTTTAGGGGCTGTGGCAAGAATGAATCCTCGAGGTGAATCTAGAGTAGAGAGGTAATTGGTTAGCTCAGAGGTGGGAGCTCAGAGCTTTTGAGGGAGCCCTTTGCATTTGTGATAAAAGTGACTAAGCGTGTTCGTCATGAGGTGCCACCTCAGAGGTGCCACATTGTGTGACCCCACGATGTACTGCTGATCTTGTCTCAGACCCCTCCCAGCCCTGAAGTTGAGGGCTCTGGGAAGTCTGATTATCTAAAGTCAGTGATAGTAGGCAGGTGGCTGTGGCCAGGAGCAGGATTGGGGCAGATGCTTGGTGTTCAAAGTCTGCTTGTCTCCCTGCCTCCTTCTCCACCCCAAGGGGTCTTTAAGTATGCCATCAGAAAAGAGTGACTCATTAAGTTCCCTCATACTGATTCATTCAACAAATTTTGTCAAGTGCCTGTTGTGTAACAGGCATGGCTCTAGAGGTGCATCAAGTCCTATAACTTGTAAATAGCAAAGTTGGGAATAGAACCGATGTTTCTTGACTCAATATTTGGTGCTTTTTAGCACCTCACACTGCCTTTCTGGATACCGTGCCTACTGCGGGAGATTGAGAGTCTGAAATTCTTTCCCATTATTTAGTTGTTCCTCCTATGGCTTCCCATATCCCTACATGCCATGGCTTCCCCTGTCTTGGAATCTAGCTCAGTCATGCTGGGTTGCCCTAGCAGAACACAATAAACAGAAACAGACAAAAATGAAGACATTAACCATCACACGTGTTTTCCCAGTCTGGACTTCCCATCGGCAAGTAAGGCCATTTTAAGACCCTTGAACATTCTGAGGCACTTCTATTTTGAAAGTCACATCACACAATATATCAAATATATTAAAGTGACCCCCATTTCACATTAAGTATGATTTATGAATTTTCAATGCAAAATATTTTAAAGGGTTCTAAAAATCATTTTTATAGTTTTGAGGCTTAAAAGTAAATTTATTTTCTTATGATTTAAACTTTGTTATATTTAACTGTAGAGTCTGACTTGATTTACATTTGACTGACCAATGAACATAATGTTTCCTTCTGTTGAAATTTATTTAAACATTAGTTTTAGTTCTACAATATTTAGTTCAGATTTTACAGTCATTTTTTTTAGACCTCAGACATTTCATTGACCATTAAAAAGTTTAAGAGAGTGCCCTTTACACTATACCTGATTAATGAAAAGCACTGGAAATAGACCTTGCATCTACCCATTAAAACCAGATGCTGGACCTCAGTATTCGCTGCCCCTCAGGGGACCCCAGATAGGCCAGGCTTGTTTGCAAGCCTCTTCTCACTGCCCCTGCCCCAGGGACTGGCCTGTATACTAAAGATGGGACCCTGAGGACTCAAGGAGAGTTCGTGTTTCCACCTGCTACTGTGTCTGAGTCAACTCAGGCTGCCATAACAAAATACCACTGAGTGGCTTAATAACACATTTATTTTCTCACAGTCCTGGGGGCTAGAAGTCTAAGATCAAGGTGCTACTTGATTTGATTCCTGGTGAGAACTCTTCCTGGATTGCAGATGGCCACTTTCTTCCAGGGTTGAGAAAACACTCAAGACCTCTGGTCTCTTTTCCTCTTCTTATAGGGGAGCTAATTCTATCATGAGGGCCCCACTCTTATGACCTCATCTAATCCTAATCACTTCCCAAAGTTCCATTGCCATATATCATCACAATGAGGGTTAGAGTTTTAACATATACATTTTGGGGGTACACAGACATTCGGTCCATAACATATGGTGTGGTGGAAAAGCCTGTGCCTCAGAATCTGTGACTGTGGGCTTCAAATCCCAGTCCCCCCACTTTTTAGCAATGGGATAAGTTGGTTATATATACTCCCTGAGCCTCAGTTTCTTCATCTATAAAATGAGGATAATGCTCTACTTGCATTAAAAATAATATTTTAAAGGGCCTAGTACCCAGTAGGTAGCTCTTTTCCTTATACTTTCCCCAGTCACCAGGGGGTATCTTTAATTAAATTAATACAGCAGCTAATTTTTGAAGAACACGCAGTTGTGTGTGTGGGATTGTGGCAGAGGCACAGTGTATAAATAAGGCAAAGTCTCTGGCACTAAGGAAGACTGGGCTCCTATAAGCAGCATTCTACAATTCTGGAAAGTTTCAGGCTTGCAGGAATTCCTTGGGGTATACAAGTATCAAGGATGTACTGAGATGGTTCTTCAGGGCCCAGGCCTAGAGAGGGCCCAAATTCAGGATTGAAGAACCTCCTAAGCGGAGAAGACTAAGGTTTTGTTTTGTTTTGTTTTGTTTTTACCAGAAGAGGACCTGCACGGATCTCATTTTTGCCATTTCAGACTAGGAAACACAACTTGAAATTACTAGTCTTTATAAATGAGAGAGTTTTGAGCCTAAGGTGGGAGTGGGGTTGGTATTTATGTGCAAATGGCTCCAGACTTTGCAAATTGCTGGTATTTGGGGAAATACTAATGGCCAGTATTTAGAGAGCAAACAGAACAGGGAATGTCATCCCTGGCTGTGAGGTTGGGTGAACAGTGATATGACAGTAGTCCATTCCCAAGCATCTCACAATTGGAGGAACTTGATAATTCCACAAACCCCTCCTCTTGAGTCATGGCTGCTGGCAGCAGCAGGTTAATCTATCTGACTGACTCAAGTCAAACCTGGCCCATGGTGGGAAGAAAATGTCTTCATTTCCTCCCCTCTTCCCCCCTCCCTCCATCACAAGTGCCCAGTGTGTGTTAAGCGCATCCTAAGAGCTTGTATTACATCTGTGGCAAAACTAACAAACATTTTTATGCACCTTATAAAGTACATTAAACAGTCAACATGATACATAAGTAAATTACGTGTCGAAAGGCCATAAGTGCTGTGGAACAAAAAGAAAAAGAGAGCAGGTGATAAAATTAGAAGTTCTGAGCAGAGGTGGCAAAGCAGTTTGCATTATTGAACAAGGTGGCCAGGGGAGGTTTCATTAGGAAGGTGAGCAAGTTGAGAAAGTAAAGGAGAAAAGGACTGTCAAAATGAGTTTGCTATGTCTGAGTTCACAATGTCTGGTAGGGGAAGGAAGAAACTAGCCAACATTGGAATTCCTGGAATATAATTTTTCCTAACAAGTGTAAGCAACATGGTTTATCGAGATGAGGAATGGCCATGCCTGACTGCCCATAATCATTTTCGGGGCTTATGGTGCCACAAGGCAGTGCTTAGTATCAGGTGGAGTTTGGGAGGTGGGACATAAAGCCAGAGTTCTGCAGCCCAGGTAGGTTTGATGGGGCTCTAATGGCTCAAAACATTCATTGGATGAGTGTCTGAATGAGTGAATGAAGAACTGAGTAAATTTATGAATGAGTAAATCAATGAAAAATGAATGAGTAAAGAAAACTATCTCTGTTAAGAGTAGGTAATTTACAAGTTTACACCATGAGTTACTAGGTGAATGTCTAGCTTCAGTGGTAATTGTTTTAAGGTACTTTGCTTTAATAGGTATTTGTACTCCTGAATAAATGTTCAAATAATACAATGAAAAACGATCCAACTTTCTTTAAGTATGTTTGGATATTATATTATTGTTCCAGTTTAGGTTTTCACATGCACCCATAATCAAGCTGGAAGGTATTAGAACCAAAAGGAGACTTCCCTTCATATATATGGTAAGAGACGACTCTTATTGATAAACTTGGTAATCACTGTTCCTGGCTTACAGGAAACAGCTACTCTTGGTCTTTAATCAGAACACAGAGGTGAAGGCAGAGATTGGATACCTGTTTGGTGGATCTTCTGGTCTACTGGTTACCAAATGTTGCATGTTATTGGAAAGTCCTGGGGAAACTTAGAGGCAGACAGACAGACTGTGTCCACACTCCAGGTCTGTTGTATCAGAAGTTCCATGTATGGTCCCTAGCATCTGTATTTCTAAATCCCATCTCAGGTGATTTTGCTGCAGATGGTATAGGGATTTAGGAAAAACTGCCCCAAAGTCAACTTTGAGGATTGAAACTATGGCCTCTCTTTTTAGAATAAGTATTTAATGGGTGTCTACTTTCATACTAGAAAAGCAGTAAATCCTGATTGTTAGAAGCAAATAAGACCGATTGATTTCCCTCCATCAAGATAGTATTCCAGTCCCCCCTCTTTCTCTCATTCAATTTTCCACCAAACATAGGACTGTTCTACAAATATTACTGTACCATTTGCTTTCTTTTATAATATACTATACCTGTCTCTCAGTACTTTTTAAAGCTACGTATTTTAGAGTATGGAAGTGACCAAGTCTCCAACTGTCCGAAACCCCTTGCTTTACTCAGTACTTTCCACATAGAAAAATGTTGACAAACCTTTGTTGCCTGAAAAATTAAGAGGATACAACTATCTTGTCCCACCCACCCATGATCTTGTTCCTCGGCTCAGGACAGAGTAGTCCTTGCTCAAACTCTCTCCATTCCCCTGAGGAAGACTGGCATTAAAATAGTCAACTTAGTTCTCTTTAGGCAAGGTTCTGGGCTGGGTGAGAACCACTCCAAAGTAGGGGTTCAGATTGATTTAAAATGAGGTTGGTGTTTCACAAAGTGAAGGAGAACACTTCAGCCAGTCAAGAAATGTGGATGGTGCTGCATCCTCAGACACTGCTTTCAAGGGGTCTATAAACCATTTAAGGAGATAGAACTTTCTCTTCTTGGAGAGTTACCATAATAATACAGGGGAGTATCTGGCGAGGACAATGGAAGACCACTTTCCAAAGGAGTAGGATGGTCAGTGAAGGATGCTCAGTGGAGAGGGAGTTTGGATTGAGGAGAGTCTGAGTTAGCTCAGCTGAGAGAAGGCTCTTGATTACTATACCTTGTGCACAGAAAGAGCTGTTCTGCCCCATCCCAGCATATTAAGACCAACTGACTGGTACATGGGGCTTTTGGAAGCCAGGTGTCTAAGGAGCCAAATAAAGTAATCATTCTCTGGGCCCTCCAAGGGGAGAAACAACAGCAACAAAAAGCTCAGTCCTCAGCTGAGCCAAGCTCCAAGAGCCCCTTTCACAGACACATAAATATTTAATAATCATCTGTCTACAACCAATCTAGGGGAAAAAAATCTTTAAATAGACTGCTGGAAAGGCCAAAACCTGAATTTTAATTGAGGTACTTTGAATTACTCCCATTAGTCAGTCGCTCTGACTTTTTCTTAGCGAGGGGTGGATTGTTTTTGAAAGGGGGATCAGAATTATTAGTAGCCCTTAAAAAAAATCCTGCTATTCCTACTAAATAATAAACTAGGCTTCTTTTTAAAAAGATGTGGCATTTTTGGAGCACAAAGCAAGAAGGCGAACTACGATGAGCCCCACATATTCGAGACGCAATCTGAAAGCATTAAGGGCATTTGAATGCCTTCCTAAGCATTTCCTTGCCAAATTACCTCTGTATTTCTCCTTGGTCTCTCTGAAGTTTGCAGGATAGAGAAGGCTTGTGTGTATGTATTTATGTTTATTTTCCCTTTCTCTGCCCCCTGGGCCTATAGCCTCCCGCAGCTGATGTAACAATCCTCTTGGAGGTACCCCTTGTATCTCATGCTGGCCAATTTCGACATTCTAAAGTGCTCAAATTGAGCCATTTTGTTCTCTGTAAAATAAACCCCAGGCCATTATGCATGGTTTTTCATTCATCGGCCTCGCCTCCCTGTCTCCCTTCCCCTGGCCCCTCTCTGCCCACCCACCCCTCCTTTCCCATTCTGTCCTTTAGCTCCCCCTCCCATGAATGGGAGGGGAAGCAGACATCCTTTAGGAGAGAGCTATTTTCAGCCCTGGCATGTCAACTCCACTCTGGCACAATTTGGTTTGAGATCTGTGTCACGGAGTGGGGCTGCGGGGTCACCCCCCACCATAATTGATCTTGCTTATTCATCTGCTTCCCATGTATTTCCCTCTCCCTGCTCTGGTCTTTGTTTGGAGATTGTTTGAAGATTTACTGTGGTTCTGAAAGCCACCTGCCCCAGTGTCCCCACCACCTCCTCATCCAGGATGAGACCATGGAGTGGCATTTAGGGAAAAAAGTTCTCCCTCCTCCCCCCATCCAAAACATAGAGGACATGTCCTGGTATCATGAATAAGGCAATTTCCAGACTAATTTACTATGGAATCACTTTGCACGGCCCCTTGTGCACTGGTATGAGAAATGTTAATTGGTGTATGAGCCTGAGATGGTCTTTGGAAGGATTTATTGTTGTGAGCAAAGGAGGGGAAGGGGAGCTACGTCTGTCTTTGTGATGGCTCTGGGTCCACACTCACTTGCTTCAGATTATTTTTAAAACCAATGGTAATGATGGATCTAAATCCAGTAATTTATTCGATTTTGGGTCATTAACCCTTGTTCTGCTTATGGCAGCAAATGACTTCATCGTCAGAGATGATGAGTGTTCCAAACTGTGGGGATACTTGGCTCTCTGGAGCTCTCATCTGAAAATCAATTTTAAGCAAGTGGCAGGCATTAGAAATCCTCTCTGCCTATAGTTTCTGCGGCATTGCCTCTAGGATTCGAGGAAGCGGGGACGGCGGCAGGGGGAGAAGAATCCCCTAGAAAACTTCTATTTGCCAAAGAGTATTTGCTTGGGGTGGCTAATGTCCTGAAAAGGCTACACAATAGACTCTGTCAAAATGGGTCTTTCAGAGTGGGGAATGGGTCCCAGTTTGGAAATGTGGGAAGAGAAAAGAAAGGAGCAAACTTCAGTCTACTGATCCTGCCCAGAGACTGAATACAATAGCTGGAAATCGCTGTTTTGATTCCCACTGACCGAGGGCTGGAGGGGCTTTGCTGGTTAAGCTATTAAAGCCGCAGCAGTTTAAACACTACTCCCCCCTCCACCCCACCTCCTGCTTTTGCCTGTTGCACACCCTTTTTCTAGTTGACCTTGAAACACATTAAATCATTTTTGTAAAGAAACAAAGCCAAACACCTTTTGCCTTCAAATCTGAGGCCATCTTCTGTCTCAAAATGTTCCGTTAATCAGTGGTGTTGCCTGGCGTCCCTGACTGTGCAGCCCAGAGAGCTGGTCTGGTTAGTACTGGCCTGCCTCCCAGCAGGGTGGGTGACCAAACACACCTGTGGCCCCCGCGCATTGTCCCTCTGCCACCCTGGAAAATTTGACCAGTAGTGTTTGGGGGCAGGGAATCCCTTCTCCACTTCTGAAGATGGAACAGATATTTACACAGTGCTAGAGAACTTCCTCAATGGACGCATCTGTAAGCACTAGGTGTGCGAGTCCTCTCCTTTCCTTACACGTAGTCATGTGAAATACCTTCCTGTGATGAATTTTCAAGTTGAAATGTTTGGAGGAAAATACAGATTTTTAGAAATTTTTAAGTGGAAGAAATTTAATATTAGTTTAGCCAACTCTCTTGGTTTTGCAGATGAAGAACCTATGGCCCAGACATGTCAAGTGCCTTGTACAAGATCACACAGAATACATGGAGCAGAAGTGGTTCTAGGATCTAGGTCCCGTAGGTCCTAGAATCTAGTGTACCTGGGAGTGGGGACAAGTAGCTCCAGGTGTGGGCAGTAAGGGGTTGCATTGTCTGTAGGGAGTATTTCAACAATAACAAAGCCCCTGGCTCTGACCTTAATTACCAGTGTGAGCTGACATTTCCAAACTGTCAGCCATAAAATCTCTCCTCATCACACTGGACATTCCTACCAGCCCCCTTCCTGCTTCTTTGGTACAGAACTGCTTCTGACACCTAGTTTTGTGTTTCCCCCATTAAACTCAGATGTGTCTCTATCAAACAAAGTACAGGCAAATGAAAAACAAATCCTGCATTAGAAGTACTCCCTGCTTCTTTCAGAATTAAATAAGGAAAATTGCCTTTTGGTGAGCCCACTTGAATGTGAGACAGGTGCAGAAAAAGTATGATGTCATAAAATCTAAATGGAGGAGGGGACCCAAAAGAGCAGGGATGGGATTTGTGAGGACTTGAATATGCGCCCGACTTTCACTGATTCTGGGCCAGGAGCTCCGAGTCCTGGGTCTGGGTTAGATTCAACAGAGTTGGAGATTCTCAGGATTACTGTCTAAATCTAATTCTCTCCCAGATATATAGAGCCTTGAGGAAAGTGGCTGGTGGTCTAAGGGCGTGACCACCTGAGGGATTTCCCTAGTGCCAAGTCTACAGTGATATTTAGAGTACTCTTAATCCAGTTCACATGCATAGGTGTCATCCATTCCAGAATATTCTCTGAAGTTTCTTCATTCTTATGTGTGTCTCTGTGTGGTCATTTTGTCCAGACTGGCTGCTGTTTAGGCTTTCCTTCTCTCCAGCTGCACCCTGGAATGGGTGGGTAAATATTCAAGTCTGACTTCAGCTGCCGAGTCATCAGTTCTGACAGACAGCTGCCAGTTCGCTGTGGCGCCCCCCCCACCTTCTTCCTCCAGCCCCTGATTTCATCTTTTCCCCTGTCAGATCTCACCCTTTGGCAGAAATCTTTTCTGAGAGCTAAATGTGAGCCTCAAAGAGATGCCGTTGAGGCATTTTTCATAATTTCCAAAAGTAATTTTCTTTTCTCCACTCCCTACCACCTTCTCTCCATTATAATTATGCCTTAGCAGTTACCCAAATCATCAAGCAGCAGCTGGGTCCCTCCCCTGAAGGAGGAGCATCTTCCAGCACAGCTGGCCTGGGGGAAGGTCCCTGAGAGGAAGACTGGACAACCAAAGGCTCTCTAGTCATTGGATTTAGAGGAAAGCTGGTGGAGTCATTTTCTTATAGAGAAGGAAAACTTAAACTGGTTTCATATCATCTTTGCTCTAGGAAAGGGCCCTGAGGGATTTCCCTACGTGCCAGGTCTACAGTGATATTTAGAGTGCTCTTAATCCAGTTCACATGCATAGGTGACATCCATTCCAGAATATTCTCTGAAGTTTCTTCATTCTTTCACCTCTTTCCCGCTCATATTTCCTTATTCCCTTGGGAAGGAATCAAGGAAAGAATTTATCTTCTCTCCTGAACCTTGATCTCTGCTTCTACTGACCTCTGAATCCCTCCTATGGCTAGTTTTCAGCAGGTGGCCCCCTACCACAGGAAGAGGAGTAGCATGTGTCTCTGGCCCTCTGCAGGGACCTGGGCCTGGCCAGCCTGGCTGAACTGAGATCCTGGGGGTAAATGAGCCTCCATTAGGAATCTTGGGACTTGACATTCAAAAATTCTATTCATTGAAAACAGACACTAGCCCCGAAAACCTGGTTTAGTAGATAAAATCTGTAACTGCAAGAGGATAAATCTGGTTTGGCTTGATTGTACTGGTTTAATTTAATATGATCTCCCCTGGAGTTTCTAGCATCTAGATTTTCTAGATCATTAAATCCATTACTTTTCAGTGTTAGCTTTTCTTTCTTCTTCTTCTTCTTCTTCTTCTTCTTTTTTTTTTTAGGAGGATGGGGTAGGGAGTAGATATATATTTTAGTGGTACTCACACTAATCAGAAAAGCCTCATCAAAGCCCATTTGAGATCTGAAGTGACTAATTTCCAGACCTAAAAGCTCTGAAGACAATTTCTACCTATTTAACACAAAAGACACCAGCAGCCGAGTCAGAAAAGGGTTCTGTTTGCTGCAGCCACTACTTTAGTAGGACCCACAGGAAGGGTAATTTTTAACCTCCTGAGAACTGAATCCAGCATGAATAGAGAGAATGTGGCCATCACGTTTCCCCCATATTTGGGATGGTCCAAAGAGCCTGGGAGTAATAGCCTCGAGCTAATTTGTGACTATGAACAAATGGGCCTCCTCTAGGATCCTTAGTTCCTTTATGTGACAAGAGGACCAGGTCTCCCACCTGCTTCTCAGTGTCAGTGGGCTACGGCAGGTGAGAGCTGTGTGTGTGCAAGTCGTAAAGTACTCAGGAATGCAGCCTGAGATTCAACCTTGCAAACCTCAGTTTTCACATCTGCAAGAAAGATTCTGTGGGATTAAGTGAGATTTTAATATTATCTGCTTTTTCCACATTCACTAAGCAGAAAGTGAGTGTCAGACAGGGTCTCAGATACTGCACATCACCATCTGTACCTGGTTCTCCTCCTCGATAGAACTATCTTGCCACTAGAGTTGCTGACCTTGCGGCTCACAAGAAGTGGTTGTGATTGTGGGTTTGGCATGTCTCAGAAGCTCCTGTCAGGGTGGTGCTCACAGCACAGATACAATAAGAAAGCTTCCATGCCCTACCTCCATGGCAAAGAGCCAATGGAAGACTAGAAATTGTTAGATTTGGGAATTTGAATCATGGCTCCCTGTATGTACATGTCTCCCTCCAAGTCTTCTTAAAAATTCGATAAAACGATCATTTCTTTAATTTTCTGGCTTCATCCTTTATATAGTCTGTCTGGATTTTACCTGCCCCATGACCCCTCCAAATAGAAAGAAAGCATAGAAGCAAGCAAACTAGGAGGTGAGTTTTACCACTTGTCAGTTTGAGCAGTGAAGCAATGTGTGTGTGACAGACACTGGAGTGAAACACTTCATCATTGAATGGTGTCCTTCCTTGGGCAGAAGACAGTGCACTGTGGTGTCTTTCCCCACGTAATTGGACTGCCTTTTCGTACGAGGCACGATGCTGCTTCTGAATATAAGCCCATGCACTCTCAACAGGTCAGGCGCGATAGTAAGAACCTGTTGTCTGGCTTTGTATTTGGAATAATGGAGTACCAATCTAGTTGATCTGGCCACGTCAGATAAAGAAGAAAGTGAGGGATGCCATGTTTCAGAGGTGGATGGAACTTGTAAAGGCGCTTTCTTTTGGGGAGGTAAGAGAGGGGAGACACACAGGAGAAAAAAAGGAGCAAAGACTGTTGGAAACCTTTTAATTAGTACTAATTACCTCAGCAGAAAATGTTGGAGGCTTGAAAGGATTTGTGTCAGCAAGTGAAAGATCAAAGATTGCTAGGCTCGTGTTTTAATCTCTTGGCTATAAAAAGGAATGAGGGGGGTGGTAATGGGACCCAGGAGAATGGCTGCCCAGGTGGCTCTGCCCTTAATCCCTACTTTACTGCTGCAGCCGGAGGCCTAGTCCCAATTACATAATAAGATGATTTAATTTTTTTTGCTTTAACTTTAACTGGGGTGTAAAGAGGAGGAAAGGTGATTTCTCTCCCCTTTCGTGAGGATGGAGCGGGCTGGAGATTGTAGACTCAGTAGCTACACGATCTCTTCTATTGATTTTCCCGCTCTTTTTCCCATCCAGCAAAATGACATTTTAATTTCAAATTTAAAATGAAAACAAAACTCCACAGCAGGGAAAGAGTTCTCTAAGGATGAAGGAAACTCTAGGTATACAAAGGAGGTAAGGCCTTTGATGTGGGTGGGCTGCGGTTAGAGTTAACTGGGGCAATAGGTAAACTATGTTACTGGAAAACTCTAGCTGCTGGAGTCCTTACCTTGACAGTTCCTGGAGAGTTCAGTAGGGCAAAGAGAGAGAGAGAAGGTGGGAGGAAGGAGAGAAAGTGGCATTGACAAACCACAACGGCCATCATGTAAGCCCTCTATGTTTGCTCCTCTCTTCCTTTCAGTTACCACTAACTCTCTTCCTCTTTAAAAACGGATTAGGCTGGGGGCGGGGAGCCTGTGTAGCTGTGGGTGCTCTGCCTATTTCCCCTTGGCGCTCACCATTCCTGTGCACAACATTCTGATGACTTATAACTGCAGGCACCTGAGACTCTTTTCCTGGGGCACTGGAACCCACTCAGCCCTCAAACAGTGACTAATGGGAGGAAGAAGGTAAATATCCTAGCTGCCTTGCTCCTCATTTGAGGTATCACTGAGAAGTGATCCACATTGCATCCCATACCACTTCAGACAAGGGGTCAGCCCAGTCTGGCCTGATTGCTATTTTTGTAAATAAGGTTTTGTTGGAACACATTTATGCTCATTCATTTACATATTATCTGTGGCTGCTTTCACATAGAGTTGAGTAGTTGTGACAGTGATCATATGGCCCTCAAATCCTAACATATTTACTGTCTGGCCACTTATATTACAAATTTGTTGATCCTTGCCTTAAAGAGTAGTTGAATCCCAGTTACTCTCAGTGGTAAACTACCTCATGATGCTTTCTTTATTGACTTCTTTCCCTTTATCATCTCACTTTCTGGTGCTTCGTGTGATCACCTCCCAAATAAATGGCTTGCTCTTTTATCCACATCTCAAAGTTTGCTTCTGACAACTCTAGCCTAAGATCATGTGTATTTGTAGAGGCAAAGAGGACAGAGTCCCTGCAGAGGGTGCTGGCTTACCTCTGTCCCTTCCACGGTCCAAAGTTTACAACTTCAGAAATGTAGTGAACCAGAGCAGCTCAGCTTGGAGAGCTCAAAAATACTATGTTGTTTGCCATTTTGGCTCGAGGAGCCAAGCTCAGATCATTGAACCTCTTCATTTAATGACTTAGGCTCGTTCCTAAGCTTTTAGGAGAGAGGCCCCAGAAAAAAAACCTAGAAAGAAGCCTGCACAGTGGGCTCTGGATCTGTGAGTGTGGATCAGAGTTATGGGGCATGGCACTTTTTAAAATTTTTAGTTATGGAACACCTGACCTAAAGTGGCCCAGCTCTATTTCAGAAGGCCGGACAGCTGGACAATGTCTAAATATTCACTTCTTCTAGGAAGGCAACCAAGGAAAGCTTGGCGCCCAGGTCTCCTGGTTTGGCTGATGTTTCTTCAGAATCATACATGTTAATGTAAGGTGCCTGGCACCCCAAATCTGATGTGCAACCCTTACTTGTCTATACGTAGTTTTTGTTTTCTTTGTTCTCCTTTATCTCCTATCTTAGTTAATTAATTCTGATATTCATGTAATCATAAAAATGGAGAGAATCTTAGCCGTCAGATTAGAGATATAGGTACATCACCACCATGCCATTTGTATTAGTTATCTCTTGTTGTATGGCAAATCACCCCCAAATTTAGCAGCTTGAAACAACAAACATTACTTATCACACTGTTTTGTGGGTCAGGAATCTGTATGTGGCTTAGCTCAGGGTTTCACACAAGGCTGCAATTAAGGTGCCAGACCGAGCCGTAATCATCTCGAGGCTCAACTAAGGCCGATCATTTCCAACCTCATGCACATGGTTGTTGATAGGATTTAGTTCCTTACGAGATGTTGGACCAAGCCTCCTTGTCTCGTTGGCTGTTGATCAGAGGCTTCCCTTGGTTCATTTCCACATGGATCTCTCTGTAGCACAACTCATAACATAGCAGTTAGCTTTCAAGGATGCGCACAGGTGAGAGAAAAAGAGAGGTCCAGGAAGACAGAGGTCACAGTTTTTTTGTAACCTTATCTTGGAAGTGAGATCCCATCACTCTATGGTATTTTATTTATTAGTAGCAAGTCATTAGGTCCAGCCATACCCCAGTGGAGGGGATTACATAAGGCCATGAATTTCAGGGGGAAGGGATGATTGGGAGCCATCTTAGAAACTGCTCCCCACACCACTATCAATAATAACATCCCATTGTTCTGGCAGTATTTAAGGATGAAGTATCCAACTTAAGCATGTTTTATTGGTTATATTTAATCATTGCATTAATAATTTTAGAATAAAATATTGCTAAAACTTCTATTACCCATTCCTTTGTTTCCTTAAAGAGATTGTGCAGAGTATGCTTTTATAATTTTTAAGTCTCAGCTCAGAGTTTACATTTTCAAAAGGATCATTTCTGGATTTCTAGCCTAAAGTGATCGCTCCCTCTGAGTTCTTATAGTCCTTATTTTCTATATTGTCTATTTGGCATATAATCATATATTTCTTTGTGACAGTTTTCTTGTTATCTTGAGTTACTATTGGAATCTTGTATCATTTAATTTGCACATGTCGACATCTTGTCTCTCCTTAAGAATTATAAACAATTTGATTGCAGTCATGTCTAAAACTTTAGATAAAAGCAACTGCAGTAGAGGTTCTCTTTAAATATATGTTGACTTTTTTCCTTTGAGGTTGTTGATTTCTGACCCAAGACCATGATTTTTGGATGGCTACTGAAGGGTATAACACTGACTGCCCTTACACTTAGCAGCCCCAATATACTCAGATTTGTTAGTTTTGGTTTATTTATATAGTTTGGTAGGTGGTTTAGTTTTCAATCATTTTTATTTGGTGTCAGTATTGCTTCCCTGTCTACCTAATTTTGGTCAAGGGTTAGGAAACTAGAATCTTAAAATTCTGCTTTGATTGGGAGTCATAATTTTCTCAATGATATGTAAGTTACCCTTATGTAATATGCTGGTTTTGTGACATATCATTGGAACTGAGAGGGTAATGAAAAAGGAACAAACCTTTATTAAACATTGACTTCACATCAGCATTATTCACTTACCTCTAAGTTCATGCTATGTCTCAGAGAATGAAGATGGATGCAACTGTGAACTTTAGATAAATAGTGTGCTATAGTTTTACATTCTGCATGATGGTTGTGTTAAACCACAAATAAGAAGCTAGGTTTTGGGAAAGTAGAATAAAACTGAATATCATTTAAGGAAGCTGGGTCTGACTACCTCATCAGTGCTTATGATTCTGAGTTCTTAGAGCCTGGCTCAAATAGTTGCTCATGGTGTCTCTTCATGTTATCACTTCTTTGGGCACCAGTGAGATCCTAGGTATTCTTATGGAACTAGCAGTCACTTAGGAGGCATTGGGTTGAATAGTGTCCCCCCCCACATTCATATGTTGAAGTCCCCCCAACATGTACATCAGAGTGTGACCTTATTTGGAAATAGTATTGTGGATATAATTAGTTAAGTTAAAATGAGATTATACTAAAGTAGGGCAGGTCCCTAATCCAATAATCAGCGTCCTTATATAAAGAATGCCATGTGAAGAGACAGACACATTGGGCAAATGCTAGGAGAGAGGCCTGGAATAGATCTTTCTCTCTTGCCTTCAGAGGGAACACAAGCCAGCTGGCATGTTAACATCTGATCTCCAGAACTGTGAGAAAATATGTGTTGTTCTAAACCACCGTGTTAGTGGTATTTTGTTATAGCAACCTTAAGACACTAATACAGAAGGTGTTTCTGGCCTGGTTTTGAGGCCTTTGTGCCTCACGTCCTGTCCTTGGTCCTGAATCTCAGTGCCCTCACCCCTTTCTGTTCCCACACTCTGCCCTGATTTGTTATTACCTTCAGGATTCCTGTTCTCTAAGGGATGGGGGTCAGTATCTTCCTGCTGCACTACTGGTCTGATTGCTGCTTCCCTAGGGAAAAACAGTCCATCAGGAGTGACGGAAGTTGATGCCTTTGCTCACACTCAGGAAGCCGCACTGAGGCAAATTTGAAATGTCTGAGGGGACCTCTTCCTAGCAGGGGACAAGCCCATGCTGCATGAGGCATTTCCTTCCTGGGCTGCTCTGGCTTCCCAAGAAGTATACACATCTTCCCAAGGTGCATACATCTGTGGAATTTCAGGGGCTCTGAGTGATAAAGAGACCTGTAGCTTCCAACCCACTTGGTATATTTGCTGTCACTTTCCTTTCTAGTGATGTTGGAGAAGGGAAAAAGTCACGTGGCCTGCCAAACGTATCTGTTCCCATGAAACTGGAAAAAGTTCTATCACTTTCCTCCTGGAGACTGACAGCTGTGCTTTCTCTTCTGTCACTGTGGATGCTCCTGCCACGATCATGAATTGGGCCAGTAGGACTCTGCTGTTACCCTCAGCAGCTGTGGAGGAGGGCTTGCTGGGACAATTGTGAGAGCAAGAAGGAAAGAGAGAGGCTCACCCCACAACACATAAAGAAAAAGCAGTGTTTATCATTTAGTAGGAACATATTGGGTTATTTTTAATTGACAGTGGTTTTTCTCTCATCAACATAGAAAGTAATGGTGTTTCTATAACTGATATACCTTGATTCATTGAAATGCAGTACGTCAGCTGACTGATCCTTGAAATATTTGAGTTGGGGACACCCAGTGGTTCTCACAGTTTGGTATACATAGAAATGATGTGGGGAATTTACTATAGATATCCAGACCCCACCCACAAAGAGTCTGATGTGTATGTTGGGGTGAACCCTGGTATCTGAATTTTTAATAAGTTTCTCAGGGAATTCTGACATAAGTGGTCTACAAGCCAGCATTTTAGACACACTGATATAGTCACCATTTTTTATTCCATGTTGGAAAAATGTGAAGTCCAGAGAGAGGAAGGAAAGGTTCAGCTCACACAGCAAGTTATGTTAGCTGGGACTAGTGTCCAATTGCTTGACCTCTGGTCCAGGGTCTTCTTTAATGCCTCACCAGACACTAAGTTAACCAAGGAAGATCTGCTCAGCTGTGTGGCCAGCTCAGGGGAGAGCTTTGCCTGTTGGGGTCTGACCCAGAGTGAACCTGGTGGGGGGTAATTGGCATGGCCCCTCAACTGTCTGCTTTAAATATATGTAGATAATTGGTTCATGGGTGCACACATGTGTTTTTATTTGTTTTCCCTGCACGTGTTGTGGAAAACATTTTATATAAGAGAACATAAAGGTACTTTTAAGGAAAGGGAGTGGAGTTACTGAGGAGAATAATAGGAAGGGAGGGACAGGAAGGAGAAAAGAAAATGTCACGGTAAGTACGTAAGGATCGGAACAGGGGCAGTCACCCTGTACATCTCTTGAGTACCTTCTAGTTTTCCAAGCTTTCCTAAACTTCTATTTGCACATCCAGGTTTTAAATTGGGGGTCTTCTTAATGTTTAGTGCTATTTATTCTGCACCCACCCCAGGTTCAGGTATCTCACTTTAAGAGAAGAGAACATTTTGGAGTCCAGTCAGATTTATCCATGGCTACTGGACATGAATTCCATCCTGGGCCCTGGACTGAACCACCTGCTCAGGGAGCCCAGGTGTGGTGCTCAGGGATGGCCTGTCAGGGATGTGTTCTCCAGGTTCTTCTGGTGGTTCCCCTCAAGCCCCCACTTGGGTACTCTCCCAGGTGGTGCTGAAAGAGAGATGCTGTCCTTGTGTACTGGGCTCCTCATAACAGCAGGCCTCCAGTGAGAGCCTTCCTGCTGTTCAGAAAACCTCCAACTGAGAAATCTGAATAGATTATGGTGAGCGTTTGTATTACATATATTCACTTAGCAATTCTAAGGAAGGACAGTCTTGAGTTTTCCCATGACTTCTGGTCTTGTTCCTTTCACCATTCTTTCCTAATTTTATCTTTAGAAATGTTATTTTTAAAGCTGCTTATAAACAAATATTTTCATGAGCCTGTATTATAATCATTTCTGGGGCTTTTCTTGGGCCTTTCTTGTAGAAAGCGATAAAATCAGGATTTGGTCCTGCATCCAAGGCAGGTACATACTTAGCTATCACTATAGGAGATGCAAAGAGGTATAACCCATTGGGCCTGAAGTCTCTTAGCTTGAATAATTGTCAGGGAGACAAGAGTAAGACATGAGAGACAATAGGAGAATGGACCAAGTCTGTGGACCAGTGATGAAAAGAGCATTCAAGTAGAAGACCATTGGGAAATGAGTCCAGGTGTGGTCGATCAGCCAAGTTTGGGACAGGCTAAGAAATCTTTTCCAAGGAGGTGGCTTTAAGCTTCGCTTCGAAATGTGGGTGAGATGTACAACAGCAGAGAGCAGGTGGAGACATTTCAACTGAAGATAAAATGAACAGACGGGTTACTTAGTCTTCTTGCAGGTCTTGGCAGGTCCTTAGAAGATGATAGGAATAAATTTGGAGGTCTGGCTTGAAAGCCAGGTCAAGACGGATCAAAAAGTTAGCTTTGTCAAAAGCTTCAGTCCTCTTCTTACCTATAGACAACCCCTGGTGATCCCAAGTCATTAATCTACCCGGAGGCCTGTCTTGACCTGAGTTCCCTTGCTTTGAAGTGTGCTGTCCTCTGCAGCATGAGGAAATAATTTGCTGCCTGCTTCAATGAACCATCAGGAGAGCCAGCAGACCTAATGACATGTGAGAATATTAACCTCCTACCACGAAGAGCTGTGAATCTTGAGCCACAGTCTATAATTCACCCTGGACTCCTGAGCCATACCCCTCTGGCTTGCTTGCTTGCTTGCGCTCGCTCGCGCGCGCGCGCTCTCTCTCTCTCTCTCTCTCTCTCTCTCTCTCTCTCTCTTTCTCACTTACACCCAGAGAGAGAAGAGGAGACCTGCTCATAAAACTTCATATTCTCAGATAGTGTGAGCCTTGCTGAGCTGTTTAGCAATGAGTGGCTTTCCTTTTGCAGCCATAGAAAAATGTATACCCTCAGAAAAAGGAGTTGAGGGAAAGAATTATTTTTAATGTTGCATTTTGAATAGGGTTCTTTCTCCTAACTCCAGGGAACCATATGGTATCATGGAAAGTGACCATTAGAATGCTTGGATAACCAAACTTCTTTTTAATTCTTTACTTCATCTTAAAAAAAAAAAGAAAGTAAAAAGAAAAAAGGAAGTTGGGACACTAATCTTAGGACATTCGGAGATTAGAAGGGATCCTAGATTTCTTTTTAAAGTCACTTGAAATCAGAGGAGCACTTAAACCTCACTGTGTTATGGCTGTGCATTTCTGCCCTTGTTTCATGGGCTCTTAGGCCCCTTGAGGACAGGATAATATCTTAATTGTATTTGTACTCCCAGGCCTATCAGAGAGCCTGATCCATACCAGGCCTCAAATAAATGTAAGTAAAAAGATGGAGCAAGTCATCTGCTCCAAACCCAACTTTTGCTTATGAAAAAAATCAAAATCCACAGAGCAATTTACTCACAGGCACAGCTAGAGTTTTCCTAGGGCTAAATTGAGCCTTTTTGGTTATATGGCAGCTTCTCTTGGCAGTAGAACATCATTCTGGTGTTTTCACAAGGTATATGTTGTTTTGATGGAGTTTATTTAGTCAACTCAGTTAAGCCACACACAAATGTAGGTTCAGGCAACCAAACCCAAGAGTTAGTGTGGCAATAGAAAATTGTCAGTAGGGGTAGTGTCCAAGGATACATAGGCATGTCTGCCTGGCAGAAAGCACCTAGCATGGTAGGAGTTCTTGGACCAGGAAAGTTGTTCTCACTTTTCCATAAAAGCCTTGCCCATCAGACTCCATATGGTTGAGAGCAGACCTGTTTCATTCACCCTGGGTCCGGATAGAGGAGGCTCAGTAAATATTTACTGATGGAGGAATAAATGAATGAATGATTGAATGATACATTCTGTGCTTATTGGGATACTTTTCTATTCAGCCAGATCATTTGATTTCCATATCTCAAGTGTTTCTGACAATACAGGGCACATATAGGGTTTTTTGGACTTATAAAGAAGCAAAACTTTCTTTCTCTGCTGAGTTGTTGAACACAGTGAATGTAAAAACCAATGGTTAGTGTCCAACCTTGTTATATATAATTCTTAGCCTTTCTGGTCTCTCCAAATTACTATCCTCTTCCTTCTGCCATTTTCTTCTTTTTCTTTTATAGTTAATTTTATTAAAAACCAGTCAAATTAAAGCTACTTCTGTCCAGGGCATCTCAAGTTCCATTCATTATGGCTTCTTATCTTGGCAGGCAATCAGCATGGAAAGGCAGTTTGGCCATTATGCACATACAAAGCCCATCACTTCTCTACCAATGGCTAATTCATCCAACATTTATCTTTTGCCCTCTGAGCACTGTGTCACTATGCCTGTCACTCCCTAGTCTAGGATGCTATGAGAGATGAAAACACACAGGAGGTGGCAGAGAATTATTTTCTCCCCTAACTTTTCCCTTTCAGGTCTTTTTTATTAATCAGATATCATACTTGAGACTTGAAACTCTCCTCCAACCCTGCCCTCTGACCTCTATATTTCTGGCCATATGAAAGTTGGAATGACCTACCACATCCACACCAAACTTTTTATTGAATGGTATCATGATTAATTAAGGAAATAGTAAAACATTAGATAGATTTGGGAGTTTCTTTCCTGTAACCTACTTTAGAGCAGAGAATGTTAGAAAAGGAAGAGACTTATAAAATAATCAAGTCCATCTTCCCCAATTTACAAAAAAAAGGTAAAGTGAGGACCAGAGCATGGCAAAGATTTAACTGAAGCATTGCAGAAAGGTAGTGACCAAGGCAGAACAAGAATCAGGTTCCTCGGTCATTCTTCAGACAGAGGGTCCCCCAAGCTGCCATGTCCTCATGTGTCAGATGATTCTGAATACATATTAGAATCTCTTTTGGAGCTTTAGCTACTTGGTTTCTTTTCTGAAGTAACCAATTTCCTCTTTTGAAAAGAAAATATGCACATTTTTGTTTCCAAAAATAATCTTTCAAGTATCAACCATTTTTATATTGATCTAGGTTTGTTTTCATATGGCTTACTTCATGCCATCCCCATTTTAATGCCTGCAAAGTGTATTATAGGTCAGGCATTTTACTGCCATTGAGATAGATTAGATGGTTATTTTTCCAAGGTTTCACAGAACATCCAAGACTTAAGCAGAGCTTGTGTCCCAAATTTAGTGTTCTTACTTTACGTGTCTACTTACTGCATTTGAGTTTGGCTTCACTGAGTTGACAAGATAGTCTCCATCAGCACACCATATTCCTTGTGAAAATACCACCTTGACATTCTCCCCCCGAGAGAATTGATCAAATAATGAGAGAGGCAGTTGAGGACAAAAAAAAAAAAAAAAAAAAAAAAAAAAACCCTTCATTTAGCTGTAGGAAAACCTCTTATTCGTTACCTTGAACATCTGCAAGCATTTGTTCTCTCCTCTTTGTCCACCCTGCCACTGTTACTTCTGTTAGGTGTTGGTCCTCAGGGCTCAGAATGTGCCATTATATGAAATGGAGCACAACCTGACAAAGTTGTTCTTTGAAAGGTTTTGCAAAACACAGAGTTAGGGCTGTTTTTGAAGAAAGAAAATGGCTCCAATAGTAAGCTACATTCGGGGGTCACCATATCTCCCAGGGCCTTCTTTCCTGCAGGAGATATAAAGCTATCTTGTAGTCTGGGACAGAAAACATGTTTTCACCTTTTTCAGCCAACTGGGACCTCACAGAGTCAGCAGTTGGCACGTTTTTGCTGGTTTTCCTGGCCTGATTCCATTCCAGGGGGCCTTGCCCATGGGGAGCTGGTCTTTGGGCAAGTATTTGATTAGGGCCCCACAGGATCCCTTGGGTCTTGAGGCCCAGCCATGTAAATGTCTCCTTTTCTGGTTGGTTTGCTATGAGTAGACACCATCTGTTGAATAAAAAATTCCCTTTATGGAGGGTGGTGAAAAGCTCATGTGGAAGAGACACTGTTATCTTTCAAGCAAACAGTTCATGAGGTTGAAGAGCTGTGTTCTTGGCCCAACATATGTTTGCCCAATGGCTGTGGGAGTCTCTCCCACCAGGCTCTGAATTCCGCCCCCATGGCGACATGCACACATACCATGGCTGCAGCACACCATGTCCGCTGCCTTACATCTCCCTAGTAAAGAAAACCTCCATTTATAGAACCCGCCAAACAAACTCACTCTTTAGACTCTTAAAAACAAACAAGATCCTGAAGCCACAGGCTCCATGCGTGCATGTGTGGTTTTGTAAAATCTCAAGCCGTGAATCAAAATAATTTTAGAGACATAGTCAAAGGGCAGAACCAAGCCCTGTCACCAGGGTGGGAGAAATGCAGGAAAGATTCACCGAGAGGAGGACAGCCAGATGGGCAGGGTGATGAGAACAAGACGTAGAGGCATCTAGTGTGTTTATAGGGAGGGTACCCGTTTTCTCACTCTTGTCCTTAGGACTTACTTGCTGTCATAACTTCAGGACAAACATAGGAGGGTGGGCTAAAAGGTGACCACCACAGCTCTCATTTTTCTTCTTCTCAACTTCTTGAGCCCATCTTGCCACACTGCTTAATAATACATGTCCTCTATGATTTCTTCTTATTTCAAGTCCAACTTTTTTCTCTCTTCCTGTAGATGATAAACCTATTGGGAGCAAATACCATGACTTGGGCATCTTTCATATCCCCAGATGTATAGGCTAACTCAGAACCTGCTGTATTGGAATTAGATATCACATACATGTTTTCTGGTGCTTAATAAGGTTTTTGGAATGTCGATTACTTGAGAGCCAGGATCAAGTTACTCTTATGTTCCTTCACCACCAAGTTTGGCATAAAGTTTAAGTGGGTGCTCAAGAGATTAGGATTCAATTGGATTGCGACTTATAAGGCTCAAGCCCATCTCTTCTTTGAAGCCTCCCACTTCTTAGAATAGTGCCTATCATCCCAATCTATCCTATTACCCCACATTTTCTGTTAACTACTTCCCTGTTTGTATCTATTACTTAATAGTAGAGGACCATACCACATTCACCTTTGTAGTTCCAGAGACAAGGGAAATACGGGGCACTGAGTTGGCACTCGATATGTTTTTGTAAATGAATGATTGAATAAGCAATAGAGATACATTTCAAGGGGACCATTAGTGGGTAAATTTCAAGCCAGCTCTACCTAATACATACTTAACCTCATGAGGCCACATTAAAAAAAGCTATATGCAGTATTTGGATAAAGGATGTGGCTAAATGATGAGTTTCCATTTCTTTCTCAATTAGAAATTATTTAAAGGTAGTTTAACATAGTTTACTTGAAGGAACACTATGCTATCTGTTCAAAGATTCTAGATGTGGCTCAGTTACTATGTATTGTTTCATGTAAAACACTTTACCTCTCTGAGCATTAATCCCCTTCTGTGAAATGGAAAATTTCTCTAAGACTTAAAAGTCTATGAGTTTATGAAGATAACCATGACAGAGTGTATTTCACACAAAAAGCAGTGGCTTTCACATCTGGTTTATAGGCTATAAGAAGTCGGGGTATCGACATGTGCCTTTTTAATTATGGGATGTCCCCATAGTTAGGGAAGTATTAAAGAGGCCTTGCTAGAAGATCAGAATAAGGTACAGAGTTTAATGTGATGGGGAATGACAGAGCTAGAACTCCCTGCTGCCGTCTTTCCACCAGGATGAGTTATAAGAGACTCTAATGGCAGGGAAGAAGTGGCTCTTTGGCAGCCCTTGTTAACTGTGATTGTAGAGGAAGGAGCTCCAGCCAGATAATCACAGTGTCTGGATAGAATATTAGAGGTCATTGAACCTTCTACTCTATGCAGAAATTCCCTCTAAACATTCTCCATGACTCTAGTCTCTCATCAAATATATAGAGAGACTCATAAGGCAGCTCAATCCTTCGGTGAACTGTTCTCTGTCTTTACAAGTTTTAAAAAGTTGATTCAAGAACTCTCTTCCTAACTTATATAATTTTCTACTACTTGTTTATCATTCTGCCTTCTGGAATGCAATGGATGTAGTACTTTGAAACAACTAGCCTCCTCTGCTTTTGGTTAAAAACTCTTTGCTGTCTCAATCACAGTTTCTTATACATTTCAGCACCTGTGTATTCTCTATGTGTGGTATTTCTGAGTGCTGATGCCCCTTTGAGTCTGGCAACCAGAATTGAAACAAAGCTCCAGGTAGAGTTACTTAGGAGCCTGTAGAGTGGATGAAGATCAGCATAGCATCTGTGGTGGCATTCTCCCCTCTGGTGATTCATATTTAGCACTCTTTGCACACACTTGCTCTTTATCCATGGCTCATTCATCTTGTGTTTGACAAGGTGTCTTGTTTTATTTAAAAGTAATATTTGTTGGAATTTTTCCTGATTATAAAATACTTCATGATAGAAAATATAGTAATTAGTGAAAATTGTAAAAGAGAATAAAAAGCCCATTACCCAGGGGTTAGTGGTATATGTCTGGTATATATCATGGATCAATTGCTAGATAGATATGTAGATATATATCTATATATGCATTGAAGTGTGTTTGTGTATGTGTGTACCTAATTGTCATAAAGTCCTTATGTGCAAGATGGTATATTATAATAGCAGTCTGTAAACTGGAAACAACAGAGGCTAATGAATCTTAATCATCAACATGGAAAACATGGTACAAATAAAACTTGTATGGAAAATGGGTGGGAACACATAGATGCCTTTCAATTTCCACGCATGAGATCTTAGCATGTGTACTATATGTATTAAAACTTAATTTTAGGTGCTAAATTGAGTATGACAATTTTACTGAATCAGAAATCTGTCTACAATATAATTTTTAATTGCTGCATAGTATTTCATTATACAGATAAGTTGAGCTTTATTCAGTTATTATTCTATCATTGAGAATTTAGGCTTGTTTACAATGTTACTGTAAATAATGCTCTAGTGAACATACTTAATCCATACACACGTCTTTGATAATTACTGAAAAATTCTTGGAATTACTGGATAAAAAGGTGATCATTTTATAAATTGCCATCCCAAATTGTTATAAAAACTACACTCCACATTAAAGTTGTATTAGTCTATTACCTTGGACTTTTGACAGGACTATGCCAGGATTTAAGAAAACAGTGTGTTTGCTAGTTAAGTGAAAATATCTTGTTTAATTTGAATATTTTAGATTCCCAATAAAGCAGAAATTTTATCCCATATTTCTTTTATTGGCCATTTACATTCCTTGTGTATTTTCTGTCCATATCTTTTAGTCGTTTCCTTCTTAGGGGTTTCAGCTTTTCCTTAGTGATTTTCAAAAACTCTTTTTATGTTAAGGATGTTAAATCTTAGACTATCAGATAGCACATATTTTCCCCAATTTTCATTGGCCTTTTAATTTTTTTCTTTAAATGAGTTGTTTTAGGTAGCTTAACTTTAAATCTACATTTAAGACTTTATATCAAACATTGTGAAATTTCATCTGATTGGGCTGAAAGAATAAGTTGATTCCAACAAGATCATATGGGATCCTAGTGTATCCTTTTGAATATCTTTTTAGAGTCCTGGCCTCCATATATGTGATAAAAATGGCTATACCAAGTTATTGGCAAAAACCAGTACCAAAGTCCCTAGAATCTTCTTTCAGAACAAGCTGAGCCATTAATTATAGTTTTCAGATGTATTTTTGAACCAGTTATGATTCTACCTAAGGTTGTTATTTTCTAGCCCACTTTTTGCTCTCCTATCACAAGGATATCATTAGAAATCTTTTCAAAACCATTTTTAAATTTCTAGTTAACTAGGAATACATACCTTTATTCCTAGTCAACTATCCACATTAAAAATTGGTCACGCAGAACTTGTCCTTAATGCACAGAAACTGTCTGTTTGAGAATCTATGCTATATTAAATTGATATCTATCTTGCCTCATTCTACAAAGGATTTGAGCTAACTTATAAGAATTAATAAAATGAAAAACCAGTATGTAGATAAATAAAATATCACAGCAATACAAAAATTACAAGCCTTGACCACGAAGTCAAAAAGTAGATATAGAGACTATTGGGTGTTACAGTCTTACAGCTCGGTCACAGTTTAGCTCTGAGCCTACTGGTAGCAAAAGTAAAAGTGGTAACACATCAAATACATGATTTACATTATCCTAAGGCAAGCAAATACGAGTTTCTGGCCAGAGTTTCAGGCAGGCTAGTTTAAATACTTATGAATACAAAGTTTGAAGAACCTTACCTTTTTTTTTTCCAATAACTGGAACTATAAGTACCCATTTCTGGGCTTCTAGCTCCTTACTCATTCTCCATGATTTCTTAGGGTTATATTTATCAGTTTTCTTAGCATTATTAGGTATGGTGCATGATGGCTTCAGACTTGATCACATTTAGACTTAACAAACACCTGCTTAACTACCTTAGAGTTTTGATTGGTCTTAGAGTCAGATCTCTTGTGCCAGTGTTGAATTTTATTCTCTATAGCTCAGAGATCATCCATCCTGACAGGGATTCAACAGGGCTTTGGGAGTAACTTTGACAAATTACGTGTGATACACTGTCAGAATACACCATGTCAGTGTACACTGTCTTATATTGCCCAGAGTCTTTTCTACATTCTACTCTTTTTAAAAGACATATTTACCACCAATAATATAGTTACCATATAGACTAGTTGATTTATGTCATTTTTGAACATATATCCTGGATGTGTGACCTGAATGACTGAAAAATTGTAGAAAATACATAGAGCCAACCTTACATATAGCACTATATATAGTAATATGCTACAGTATATATATGTATATATAGTATATATATAGTACATATATGTGTATATATATCTATATCTGTATATCTATATATAACTATTTAAATAAGGTACAAAAAGAGTTTTATGACAGAAAGAATGGATACTTCTCATGGTATTAGATAAATAGCCTTTCAAATATGTCTGTGCTGCCACCGGGCCATTTTCTGGAACATGAGCAGTCATATTACAACTCTCCTATTCTTTCTTTCTGCATTCCCCACATATAGCTTTATGTTGTTTGTCTTGTCCTTGTAAATCTCCTCATGGCCTCTGTAGTAAGTCATTTTGCAAACATCTCCCAAGGATCTGTTGTGTGCCATGCACTGCACTTGGCGTGGTGAGGGGAGTAAGAGAGATACAAGTTACTATTCTTTCTCTCAAGGGTGATGCTTAAATTATTTAACACTGCATTCACCAACTAGAAAGATCCTGGCCAGAGGACGCTCCTTGGAGGCACCTTATTGTCAGGGGCATTAATCTCTTAGCTGGTGAATTATGGAAAGGTCTGGGAACTCTGGGGAGTGGCCAGGGTAATAAGGTGGGACATTTCACATACTCAGAGCAGCAATTATTTACCAATGGGTAAGGATATATATTTAAATATTTAATAAACAGTACTGTATATGGGTGAAGACTTGCTGAATGTCCCTTCTGCTTCTTCTCAGACATTTGGCCCAAGAATAAAGCAAAAGAGGCATTCTGGTCTCTGAAAGAATGGAGTGTAGGGCATGCCTTACTGGCCCCTGGCCAGTCGCCCTGAGGCTTGCTCTTTGTCTTGCCCTAGTGATTCTATTGGCAGCTTTTCTCTCAGCAACTCACAGGTTTGTGGCTGAGGAGTAAGTAGTCAGTTGGCCAAGAGCTCTCACTGTGCATTTGATAACTTTCCAGGTCTTATGGAAGTTACATTGAGATTGGTGTTTTTTGTTTTTTTTTTTTTGGTGTGTGTGTGTGTGGGGGGGGTGCTGTGGAGGGGGTGGAGCTGGGAAGGCAGAAATAATCCAGAAAAAACATTACAGAGGAGGCAACAGCTGGCTCTTGTGAATCCGCAGGACTAGCCAATATGGTAGACATCAGACATATGGGTTAGGTTCTCTAGAATTTCCATGGCCTCCCCATTTTCTCAGTTAAAAATACATATGTAGATATTTAGGTAGATATAGTGAGGGAGTAGGTAAAGATCTTAGTAGAGAGCTTATTTTCCTAATTGATTTGAGAACATCCTAACTTTTGGTTCTGAATTTGAGGCCAACTATGGAGACACACGTCTTTTTTAGGGTCTTTGGTTAACTATCTCCCTGTCCCCTGCCCATCTCATGCCAGGCAGAAGTATCGTTCCTGCTATAGGCTGAAAGCTGAGGAAAGAGGAGTCTAATTCTTATCACAGACTATACCCTAGGAATAAAGTTGGTAGTCCTTGAACCAGGGGTTCTGGAGGTATCCTTTGGCACTTTTTCTGGCTCGATTTTTGCTGGGTTAGAGGCAAGAAGAGATCCTTTGCCCCAAACCTACCAGCCCTGCTTTGGTCCTGGCTCTTCTTCTCCATTCTGACGAGAAGCTAACTTGGAAAAAAGATGAAGGCTGCTGAATGTGCCCTCACCCAGGAGCAAAAGGGATTGAGGTTCAAGGGGTGGCCCTTTGTGGGGCCTGCTGCCCTGCCCAAGGCCCTTCCATAATGTCTCACAGCCACTGGCCCAGCTTGAAAAGGGCGGCAGCCGCCTGTTTAGTGCCTCTGTTTTTATAAGCTAATGAGGGCAGTGTGTGAGCCACAGGCAATGATGCTGGGATATTAACTGTGACAGGAAGCTTGATCATAATTATCTTAACGAGGATAGGGTTAATTACAATGGAAACTTAAAAGTTCTCTCTGTTTGAATCCACTGGAGCTGAATGCATTGTGATGTTTTGTCATTTTGATATGACTTTGGAAAAGGCACTGGGACTTCCAGGCAGCTACAGCGGTTCCTGGGGGAGCCCAGGCAGAGCCCTGTGTACGAGGTAACTGAGATAGTACCTATGGGCGAGGTAATGAGCAGCTTTCCTGCTGGTGGAGCAGGAGGCAGGCAGCCTATGGTGCACTTCAGAGATGCTGATTAGATTTCCAGAGCAAACCACCTGCCACAGGTTCAACAACACACAGGTCCCCTTGCCTGCCCTTCGTGTCTCTTGACTGGGCAGACCTCTCTCCAACTGGCTGTGCTGAGGTAGTGACTGAAGCCTTGCCCTCCCTTTCCAGCCTTGACCATGGCAGATAAGCCTGCTTCGCCTTCTCAGCCCACCCCTCAGACATCTGCTGCCACTGCCAACCAAGCTGGTGAGGAACCCTGAAATGACAGCTACCCCCTCCACCAAGGCTCATGGATCTGGGGTGCATTTTGCTGTCTGTACACAAGGTTAGAACAGAAAAATTACAGTCTTGTCATCTTTTCCTTGTAGCTACTACAGCTGTCCCATTAAAAAGCATAGATCTGTGTGGAACCTTAAAGCCCTTTTGCCTTGTCATTTTATTTAACAGCACATGTCTATTTGCAGGCATCTTGCATGTAGGAGTATGAACTCAAAGATTGATTCAAATAATTTATTGACCTTACTCCTTCCAGGAAAACAGCAGCAGCAGCTACAACAACAAAAGTAAAATTATTAAAAAATAAAAAAAAATAAAACCGTCTTTCAGGTGTTTGTTTATTGGTCTCCGCATGCCAGCCGAGCCCCAGAAATCTTGTCCTCTCCAGTTTAACTCTTCAGTACACTCTCTGCCTCCTGTCCTCAATCCCTCAGCTCTGAATTTAGCTGATTAAATCACCAAGTGCACACAACACTGATAACATGAAGACAGGGATTTATTAATTAGCAACCCCCCACGTAACATGGTTCTCTTTTAGCTGAGCAGCTAATAACATTACATGGCAAAAGGAATCTCAGAACCAGACAGGTGACAGGGAATTAGAGACTGAGCTTCCCAACTCCTCTGAGGTCTCACCCTTGAAGCCAGTACTGAGCTGTGCCCTGGAGCCCGCCTCTGAGAGAAAGGCGGTCTCTGTGGGCACTCCCTCTAGTGTTCCCTGCTTTGTCCCTTTTCATGCTATGTCATTTTGTTTTACGCCTCCCCTGAAGCACTCCTGGAAGGGAGCTTTCTTCTGCTTGCCAGTTGCCAACCATTTGCTGATTCTCATGATATGAGTATTATATTTGCATAACATAACTCGGGAACAATGTGTATTTGGATGCTGCCTCTGACCAGAGCCCAACTGATGTTTATGCACAAAGAACTTATTAGCCATCCATAAGGCGCCCTGGTGGGAGGTGGCCTCAACTCCCCTTGTGGTAAACAGAGCCTAGTTCTGAAAAGCATTTTCAGATCATCACTCATTAACCCCCGTAGAGGAAGGAACTTCAAGAAAGCCTGAAGTCTCCCTGCAGAGGCAAGACTGACTGCACACCTTTGTGCATTTGTTTATCCGCTCTCCCCACGCATCCTATCACCGTATGCCCCAGAGGTCAGGGCTTCCAGGAAAATCAGTGAACGAAAGGAGGATGAAAAAGAAACTAAAAAGTTAGTCTTCTTTTACTTACTCTCCATAAGATTCTGTGAACTGAAATCAGCACAGAACAAGGATGTTCTGATGGGTTACTGATGTTTTCCTAATTCATACTGCAAGTAAATGGTGGAGCTGAGGTGAAATTCCAGACCTCCCTGGCTGCATGTGTATAAGCTGTGGTTTCCTCCCTGAAATGTGAGGAAGAAGAGAAAGGAAGAAGAGAAATGAGGAGGAGGAAATAAAACATGATGATCCCAGTGACCTTAACCCAAAATGTATTTGGTATTGCTCTTCCGCTGTTTAGCAGGTAGTGTTGGTTGTAGGAGGCTCCGTCTTGGTGCTGGGCCCTGGGTGTGACCACCCTGAGGGTCAGGCAGAAATGGGACATGCTGGTGGAGCTCTGGGCCCAGTGGAGTCTGGGGGTTTAACTACTTATTCCCAATGCATATTATACCTCCTAAGTACAAACTCCCTGTTTTGGAGTCTTCTTGGCAGTGGTCTCACAAGGGAGATATGGATGGCTCTAGAAAGCTCTGATGCTGAAGTTCACACTCACATCAGATGTGCAGGTTTTGTACATGCAAGCAGCTGTGTGTGTGTGTGTGTGTGTGTGCATGTGTGTGTAATGTACAAGCTATCAATAAATGAATAAATAGTGTAGACAACGACTCCCTGATTCGTCACAGTTTGTAGAATAGCCAGGAGATCCCATGCGAGTCCTCCCTCTGGTTGACGTTGCAGCTCAGCTGTCAGCCTGTGCAAGCTCAGCACGACTCTTGAGTCTGGCAGGTGAACGAGCTGGGAGTACATGTGTCTGTTGAAGTCCCTCCACCCGCAGCTTTCTTTAATTAACGTCTGTGTGTGTGCCCTGAGCAAGCACATGCGCACAACTGCCCCTCACCGCCTGCAGCCCCCATCGCTATTGAGCCCATATTAAGAGTTAAACTTTTGGCTAAATGTGTAAAAAAGGCTGTTTTTCCTTTTCTGATACTTTTTTTTTCCCGAGCCGGGTACCTAATTCTTTCAGATGCCTGTTTATTTACTGCCTCGACATCTACATTGCTGCGCTCAACACTTCTTTCAAAAATAAAGTGAGAAATCCACTTTCCATAAATTAAAACAGTAACTTAAGCCAGGAGCATTGAGACAAATTCCTCCAACTGCTTCCCTACCCCGGTCCCCCTAAGCTCCCGTCCCAAACAAAAACAAAAATAAGGGAAAAGAAACAGTTCTCTCAGACTGGAGTGATTATGTGCTTCTGTAGATGCCTTGCTGTTTGGGGCAGCCACAGGGACACTGGGCAGAAGCAAATTAAGTAATTAGTAAAGGAGGAAAAAAAAATGGAAAAAAATAAGTCAAAGGCAGTGAATGGAGAGAAAAGAAGCCTTCCTTACTGTTTCCTACAACTGTGCAGAGGAGAACCGCTAAGAAATGATACTTGAAGTTATATTTATTATTGTAAGAGGGGTATGATATTTCTGGGCAGGAATGATGGATGACAACTTAAATTTGTGTCCAGGGAATGAAGGTGAACTGTGACAGAGTTATTTATCTTGGGAATGGAGGTTAGGGTCAGCCTAGGCTGGGTGCCTGAAGGCACAAGACATTGACAAATTTATCCTGCAGGCCGTATCTGAAGCCCTTTGTTTTGGATCCTGGCTACTCACTAAGTGACCCTCATCCTTCATGTTGGCAATGCGTGAAGGATGCGGTGAGTGCCAGCGGCCCCTTCTCCCCCGCCGCCCCCGCCCCGGCTCCCGCTACTAATTCTTGTCATTCACTTTGCTGACAGGCACCAAGCCCAAACTATTCCCAGTCCTGAAAGGGAAGGTTAAAATATTTATTTCGGCTCATAATGGCCTCCCTGATTTAGTGCAGGATCATTTTTCCTGTTGCCTTTGTCATTGCAGGTCACTGGAAGGACTGAGCGCATTCGGGAGCCTGGAGGAACTCATCTTGGACAACAATCTGCTCGGGAACGACCTCACGTTGCCAGGGTTACCCAGGCTCCATACCTTAACCCTCAACAAGAACCAAATATCCTTGGCTCTGCCCACTGCCCTCACTCCCCGCCCAGCCCTGCAGTGGTCCCCTCATGCTTGCCAGCTCCCTTCCCTTGCCCCACACAAATACCTGCGAAATGTCAAATGAGTTTTATGTGTCAGCTAAATTAAAGTATGTGAAATACAGTCCATGGGCAGACAAAGCGTTCTGTCTTCTGGCACTCGGGACACTTCAGAGTAATTTATTATAGGTCATTCATAAATGAAATGCACCATTATATCTTCCTGTTGCTCCATTTTAGTGTGGAGATCTAAGTTATGGCTGTGAAGAAATCTTTTTAATAGATAAAAATAGAGAAAGAAAATAATGTCACTGCTGCCAAGAAGGCTAAGCCGGGTACTATTTGCTTGGGCTTGTGTGGGAGGGCGACCTCTGGTGGGAAGTAGCGGGTAATGCGGCTAAACAGACGGCCTTCACGGAGGTTTCTGGAAGCCTCTGCTGCAGGCTTGGGGAGCAGTTCTGATGAGGAGATGGGAGGGACTAAGGTGCATGGTAAGTGTGAAACCCAGGCCGGGCTCTGCTTTTCATGGTGTTTACGGTAGCACAGTGATGGGATGGTCTCTTAAGTCGGTGAGGACCTAGCCAGCCTGGGATATGACTAAGAGGGGCTAATTGCTCTGGATTCTATAGTGAGGCTGAGAGTGGAATCAGAACCTTTCTGCAGCATATAGCACATAGTTCTTCCATATTAGAGTTGTGGATCTTCATGCCATCATAATGCCAGCTGGGCAAGGCAGGGAGCTCTTTCAGTATTGTTAACTCACGTATCCTTCACATCTCGAACAGTGCCTGGCACAGAATTGAGGTTCGGTAAATGTGGGATGAATCATTATCAGCTGTTCTTTATTGAGCATTCCTATGGATCAGGCATATGCTGAATAACTTTAAGTGTATTATTTTTCATCCTTACCATTCCCTGTGAGAAGGGTGTAGTCACTCCTTTTACCTAGATGGGTAAGAGGTAAAGTATAGGCCTACAGCCTACATTTAACAAGATCCTAGGTCCTGAATTTAATTTCAACTGTGGCTGTATCCTAAGTTTTTTCTGTTCTACTGTATTGTTTCAGACTTGAAATCCAATCATCTCGTTTATTGACAGAACTTTTGAGACCTGGAGTGGTTTAATCACTTGTTCACGATCACATGGAAAGTTAAAAACAGAAAAGGGATCAGGGCATTTTCCCCTAGAGTATGTTATAAAACCAGATACATATGTTGAGTTTAACATATATGCATATGTAAGCATTTAAGAATGATTTGCAAAATCATTTATTAGCTGCTGTTTATACTTCAAGTCATAAGTTTACATTCCATTGTATAAAATATGCTATTTATGATTATTATTAATTGGCCTTTAATAGAAGTAGAAGGAAAGGCCTATGAGTACAGATCAGTCTTTATAATAATGAAATGTTGATGGATCTTTCTCTCCCCTATCCTTTGGTCAACTAAGTTTCCTAGTCATTGTTTAAAAATTTGTTATAGTCAATGTGTCTTATGGCTTCCTTGACTGTCTTAGGTGATCATTTGGACAATACTCTTAAATCAGTCAAGAACAGAAGAATTATTAAACTAGAAATTGTATGATATGATATCTCCCCTGGGTCACAATGCTTATATCCTGTGTCCCTCATTGCTATAGAGTATTAGAGTTCTTGAACATGTGTTCGTGAGTCAATTTAATCATGTTTAGCTGTGTGGTCTTGGAAAAGTCATCCTCCAAGAGCCTGTTTCTCATTTTTAAAGGAAAAAGTTGGACTGGATAATGGTTTTATTCTCAGTATTGCTGTCACCAGAACTTAGCGGGCCTCTTGGCTCTATAGTGTGGAGAAATTGTCTTTGGTTGAGTCTTTTCTCTGTTCCATGCCTTAACTTCTCCTATCAGTAGCAGTAATGCTGAGGGAGCAATGATAATGGCCTGGGAGGGACTGAAGCAGAAGGCAATGTGCAGCTGTCAAGCTGGCCAGTTCTGTCACTGTGCTGTTGTATGGTACTTCATTATCAGCTGGTACACAAGGTAATAGTTGGCTCTCTCAGGATGTAGCATGACTTCTTTCTCCTCTGGGCTATTGATATGATCATGAAGATTGGCTTACTTTTCCCTTATACTCAACCCAGAAATCATAGAATGGAGAGCAAGTAAAAGCAGCACTAATTTATATATTGTCCTTTTAACCTAATATTCTTTGACTCTACTTTCTCAGGTAACTGACTCTCCTAACCTACTTGTGAAAATACCCCAGGATCTCCAGCGATTACTGGGTTCCATATTGCTATTGCTACTCTATGAAATGCTTAGATTTGAGCTCTATTATTTAGCTTTCATGCATAATAATTATCCCCAAAAGTCAGTGGCTTAAAAAGATGTATTTGTTCACAATACTATGGGTCAGCACTTTGGGCAGGGCTCAGCTGGCAGTTCTGCTGTCTTGCCTTAGGTCACTCATGCAGCCAGTTATCTAGAGGCTCAGTGGGGCTAGATAGATGGTCTAAGATGTCCTCGCTTATATGTTTGGAGTTGGAGCTGGTTGTTGGCTGAACTAAATGTCTCTCAGTGGCTAGCACAGGCCTCTCTTGGGGTCCAAGAGCAAAGCCCCAATGTACAAGTACTTTTCAAGCCCTCCTGATATGCGTATTGCTGTCCTATGGCCAAAGCAAATCATATACCAAGTGTAGAACAAATGTGAGAGGGGACTATATGAGATATGAATATACAGAGGAATGACTCATTTCATTAACAATCTAACACACAGGCCTTGGTATTTTGTCTCAAGATTTTACTTCATGTTTATGATAAAGGGAAACCTAGAATCAACTAACTATTGACCTTCAGAAAGGGTAAATATGAACTCTTATAAATCGAATCTTGTTTTAAACATATTAGGAAGCTTGCTGTCAGAAGCTTGCTGAGGTTCCACCTCAGTTCTTTTTTGAAGTTTTTTTTTTGTTTTTAACTTTTTGTTTTTTGGCATAGGTAGAATGGTTATTCACCCCACCACACATACATTTTATCTACTCTGCAAATCTAGAGTTTTCCAATTGAGTTTTACTCAGTTAAATATGTTTGTACAATGCTCTATGTTACGGATCTGAGAACTTGGATTGTGGGTTCTTTTATCTTTCAGCAGGAGGCACTATCACATAGTGGTTAAAAACAATAGACTTTGAAGCCAGACTTATTGGGCTTGTACCTGCCTCTACCATTTACTCTATAACTTAGACAAGTTATTTAACCTCTCTGTGTTTTGGTTTCCTCTGCAAGATGAGGACAATAATAGTACCTATCCCATAGGTTGTTGTGAGAGTTACTCTAAAAATCTCATGTATATTAAGTTACGGTAACATAGTAAGTTCTATATAAGGGTTAGCATTATTGCTATTATTATTAGCCTGGGGCATTATATGAACTTATTTGATCTCATATTGACCAAATTATAACCAAGTCCAGAGTATAGATTAGAGTACTTCTTTGACTTGTATAACTTAATGTTATATCATTCTGTGAGTTGGGTACAATTGGGAACAATTATTTTTATGAAAAAACAGGGAGACTATGAACTTTTCAAGGTCACAGATAGTCTGGGGTGGAGCTCAGTCTAAAACCCAGGTGTGCTAATTTCCAGCCCCAGACTCAAGCCCAAAGTGGGGAGGGTAATCATTGCACGAGAAAAGGAATTAAGATGCTGTCAGCATCCTGTGCCTGGCGTCATAAGGCCCTGCTTTCAGCTGCAGAGAAAGCTCATGAAAGGCATTCCAAAGCCCAAACCCAGCATCTGGCAAATTTCTTCCCAAGTCACCACTGCCTCACTTCCTGGCTGCACACCTCCTACTTGACCTTCCATGTTTGTTCTACCAGTTCCTTGTTCCACATTCACTCAGCCCTCAGCTTTGGTATCCTATACTGGTATGGCTAAAGCCTGGTCTTCCCAGGTTACCTCTTCATCTCTTGGGTCACAGCTTATCTCATACGTCTTCCTTTAGTTCATTTAGACTGGCCTGGAAGTGATGGGCCATGTACACCCATGAGCATGTATATACTATCCTTGGCTCTTCCCCAGTAGGAGTGTATACTTGGTCATGGTCTCAGTCATATCATATCTGAATACTCAATCCCAAATAAGTGAACAACTGAGATTCAGGAAAGTATAGATATTTATCCTTTGTACAATCAAAGAATTCTCATCCATTTTCCCCTTTAAGGATGAGTGGGGGAAAGGTGATAAGCTGACTTCATTTTAAATCACAGTTCATTTATTAATTTTCTGTCTCCCTGTATGCTTTAATATATGTGTGCAGAGATAGTATGAATTATAATGCTAACAGGAAGACGTGTAATACAGCTGGGCTATGGTAAGGAGACAAGTGTGTTGAGTCAAAAAGCTGGACTAGGAGTCTCAGTTTCTTTATCTATAAATTGGGTAATATACATTTCAGAGTATTTTTTGAAAGATTGAGTGGCAATATACACACACACACACACACACACACACATACATATATATATACATACATATATATATACACACACACACATATATATATATATATACATACATATATATACACATATACATACATATATATATATACATACACACACATACGTGTGTGTGTGTGCATACATATAAATTTAACACCCAGAGACTTTACAACTTCTTGGTACATTTTACTGTTAGCCAAAGATTCGATGCTTGACAAGAATAAGCCCAAATTGGAAATAACTGAGTTACAGAGCACAGCTGGCTGACAGTACCTTTTGATCTCCCACAAAAGCATATAAGAATTTTGTTTTTTAGTATTTAAGATTCTCCTTTCGTGTTAGGAAATGGCAAGTCATGTGTCCCTAGAAATGTCATTTCTTAGGTTCTAGGTTTGAATATAGACACCATCATTTCTATCAGTGTGACCTTTGACCCTAGTTTCCTTAATTGTTATTTGGATGTGATAATATTTCTGATGTGTGTGCAAGTCAAAATGAGATAATATATTATGTGGACTGTTTAGTTAGCATTCAAAAATTGGATATTAGGATAAGCTCTGATTGAAATCTTCCCAGTGGGTATAGATGCCCTTTGACCTGGAGCTGTGCACAGAGGGAGGGTATGTGCCCATTCTCACCTCAGACCTGTGAAACTGACCATGACACCAGGAGACTCATGCTCCAAACTTTTAAGGCAAGATGCTTCTTTGATCTTGGGCCCTAGCAGAAAATCTTCTTTGGCAAGCCTAACCATGACAGCTGGGCTCTGCAATGGCAACTTTCTGTAGACAACACTGAAAAAATTCTAAACGGCAAGTGCTTTAGAGAAGACTTGATGAAGGAAACCAGGTGTGTGCCGAGAATCCAGCTGGAGAGAATTGAAGCTGTGCCAGATAGCTTTAAATAAAAAAAAAGAAAAATGGAAAAAGAAAGACAGAAACAAACCCTTAGGAGAATACAGGCTAATGTCTCTACTGTGATGGCCTTGGTTGGCCAGAGATCCCAAGTTTCCTCCTCTGATCGCCTCTGGTTAATTTTCTATGCAAGTTGACAAAAAGGAATGTGACAAGTTATGTCTCAGAGCTCACAATCAGGCAAGACAGGGCTGTGCTCGTCCTTGCTGACCCAGGAGATGGAGAAACCAATTAAAACTCTTTCTCGCATTTCATCCTCCAGTGGTGGTATCAACATAATGATGAAGTTCTGGTCCAGAGAGTCCATGAAGTAGGTGCTAGTGATTCCTGCCTGGTGTGGATTTGGGGGAGACCACCTGGCTCAGCCTAATTGACCCTTTAGCAGGTAGTTGAAAGGCTTAGGAAGATGGAATAACTTCTGCCACAATACCCTAAATGAGGCAGACTACAAAGCTACAGAAGAAATCCAGAATTCCTTGGATTCGTTGACACAGGATGTCTGAAGCTTCTTGAAGTCTGCAAACCCTTTGCCCAAGAAATGATCAAGACATTTGAATGAATCCACATCTCCAGGGCCTTCTGCTCAGGGGCAGATGCAGATTCTGTGGACAGTGAAACTGACATAATTTGAGGAGATCCTCTTAAAAGCAAAGACTACATAAATGTGAATGCAAAATTAGGTATGAAGATGAATACTTACTTGGAACAAAAATGAAGGAGATTAAAATTTTTTAAGTTGAAAAATACCACATATTAAAATATTTAGAAAAGTAATCTTTTTTTATTAGACATGCCTGTATAGAAACTTTTTCCCTAATTTTTCCTGCAATTTCCCTTAAAACTTTATTATATAATTAACTTTTATAATATTTTCTATAGAGAGAATGAAAGATAATTCTATCTAATTGAAAATTGACTTTTACTTTTAATAGTTTAGGGATTTTTTTCAGTTTCATCACTCATTATTGGTAATTTCACCATTAAATTATTGGTTAAATTTTTAGAATTATTAAATATTGAAGAAACTTTTACACATTTCTTTCATATATGAGCTATAAGATTTTTGGACATTGCAAGTTATTTATTGTTGTGTGTGTATGTATACACTCAGCAACTTGTTCATAAATGTTCTTTGAATTGATAAACTCATTAACCATTTTATCATAAGTTGTATGTTGTCCTCACATATTGTTTCAGCATGATGGGTGATAATAATATTACTGGAAGCCATTTCTACTGGTACTGTTGTAATAACTAGACACAGAAATGACTACAAACCACACAAATATATCCTTCTGAATCCTAATTAAATGCCACTTTTTCACAAGTTCCTCTTAGCCAGGTCTCTAGAGTTTTCATAGCCACTCCAATGTCACCCAACTCAGAGAAAAATATGATGGAAGATGTCCTCGTGAAGAAATACGGAGATCTTAACCAATTGTGGTTTAAATAACCTACTTTTGTAAATCTTACAAAAATTTGCGACCATGTGACTCTCTTATTAGAGTCTTTCTCAGGGCCCTGAAAGTGACCCATACAAACAAGGAGCCTTCACATGCAAGCTTTATTAGCTTTGTGGTAAATTTACATATGAAGATTTACTCAGATTTCCTGGATGGTGACATGCTAAGCTTCACATCACCAGTCACTAAATGTTGAGAAATGACTGGGAGTTCAGTCCAGCTCAGTTGCCCAGTATTTCTTCAGCTTGAAAATCTTGCCAAAAAAAGGTGAAGTTTTAAGGAGTTTGTCTCTAACAGGGAAGTAAGTGTTGGTTAGACTTTCTATCCATAGCACAAAGAGCTTCCCCTAGGTTCTCTAGGGCCATTGTATGTATTAAGTAATTTGAATTACCCCAAATCAATACGTCAGCACCATTTTGATAGCCTATTCTCTTGCACTCTCACAAACAAAACACTGTGCTGACCAGCAAGAGTGATCATCTGGCCCTATAATTAGAGCCTGGCCTTGAGGTTTCAGTACAGCCTGATAGGTGTGAGTGCTAGTGCTCCTTGGAGCACTTGATGGGTCCCATGTGTCAGGTAGTGGACTGGAGCAAACCCTGACTGGGAGAAAAAAGGACTGGGACTGAGTCCAGGCATAGGGTACTCTACCTGGATGACACTGTTGGCCCCGGAGGTGCCTCTGTCAGGGTCTAAAGGCAGCACTAGTAGAGAGAGTAGTGGCAGGCTCTTCTTTTTTTAATGTGGCAGTGACTATGAAGCATACAAAGGTAGAACCTGCTGGAAAAGCCACATTTTCCCTGAAATTATTCACTGTCATTTTAATTGGTTTTATTTAAATGATTTTTATTAAAGACTGTGATAACTGAACTTCAATTTAAAAGGTAATAAGCATGTTTTCTTCAGTGATGAAACATCAATGTTTTGACTCCTGGCCACTCACTCCCTGAACTTCTAACCTTACCTCCCTGCTGAGACCTTCTTTCTCTACTCCATGTGACCCCATTCTCATCATCCTTATTGCAGTGGTTCTTTATGGTCATTCCTGTATATTATTTGTTAAAGATTTGAAGGATTGATAATTTCAGTGTTCACTGTCTTGTCTTTGGGAAATGGGGATGATGTTGGCAAATTGAAACTGTAGTGAATGTGTATGCTTGGGACCTCTTTTATTTTCCTCTTCTTTCTTGTGCTCTCTCGTTGTCTCTGTCTTGCTCCTCCCAGAGGGCTGTGCTTGCTCCTGCATATAACAGTGGCAGAGTATGTGTGTTAAGAATGCTTGAAGGAATTTGCTTTACAGAATATAAGATTTAAGGAAGATGTCTGAGCTTCAGCTATCTGAAGAGTCATCATGTGGAAGAGAAGAATGATTTACCTTTTTGTGACACCAAGCAGTTACACTGGGCCAGTGGTTAGAGATAGAATGAGCTACCCCTTGGCAGATATGTTAGAAACTGGATTCAGACATTGGTTGGATTTGGAGTTCATTCTTCTCTGATGAGTTGCAGTGAAGTACAAGAAAATCTAGCTAACATCCCATGGTTAGATAACAGTAAGAGCAGCCTTTTTTTTTTTTTTTTTTTTTTTTTTTACCTTTCCTAGGTTAAAGTGTACTTTGCTATTGGAAACTCTACCCTGAGTCTTTGACTCATGTGGGTCTGCCTTCACCCCTGTATGTTTAGCACCTACATACTGTTATTCCCTGTCAAGGACCCCATTCTGTCTGCTAACATTGGATAACTCCTCTCATCTATAGGTTCCTAGTAGTCATGGCCTCTGTTCTGTCCTGTCAAATCATCACCTTGCCTAGGGCTCAGCTCATCTGTATGTGACTCAAGCCAGGAGATGATGTATGAACTAGTCCTTCCCAGTACCTGTGATTCCCTCAATCTATCACTCTTTATTTTGTGTGGGGAAGACGGGAGTCTCACTGTTTGCCTTGAATAGAAGTGGATCCCACTATGGGTATGGACCATGGAATAATTTAACCACCATTCTCCTCTTTGGTCATTTCTATTTTTCCCTTCATAGAATATTAGATTAACATCAGATTCTCAGGAAATGCATTTTGATCTGTCTGCCTTGGCTATCCTAATTTATTCTGCTTGTCTTCTCCTAGCTTTGTTTTCCTTTCTTCCTAATATAATACTTTCTTGACACCAGTGAAGCCACATTACAGGCTCTCAGATCATAAGAGGATGACCAATTTATGTTTGTGTTTATGCCATTTCTGTATGTTTTACTGATAAATTACCCCTTGAAGGAGAAATGATGTATTTTTAATGAGGTCTTTGGAAATAATGTTTTGCTTTTATTACTAGAAAAAATAAGTTTTATTGTTAAAATACTTAGCAAATTAAGTTTTGCATATTGTAAAATATTTTACTACATGGACTCTACTCTTCATCATTAAAAAATGAAATTAAACAAAACAAAACAACTATAAATGAAAGAAAAATGTGATAAAACAATTAAATTTATTAATTCTCTCTCAAGTGATCTAAACTCAGCCCTGCCTACCCAGAGAAAAGCTGGTTTTGTTTCCAACAGTAGAAGAGAAAAGCCAGCTGTGTCAGACATCCACAGCTAAAGATGATTTTAACCCTTACCCGTGTCATCTCATGGAGCAGCCTGGAGTCATCAGCTGCTAGTCTTTTCCCATCAGTTATGTTCTATTCCCTTTGCTAAGCCTGTTCTCTTCCTGGACTAAGATCCTTAACCTTTGTCACATCACTGACTTGGAGTGTCTGCTTGATCACCTGGCAGAAGTGACACCAGCTCTGGAGTACCTGAGCCTGCTGGGTAATGTGGCATGTCCCAATGAGCTAGTCAGCTTGGAAAAGGATGAGGAAGACTACAAGAGATACAGGTGAGTATCCAAGGGGTTGAGCATAGTAAAAGAAAAGTAGCATTTTTGAGGGGATAATATACTATTTGGTGTATATTAGATGTTTGGTAAGTGTCAGTGAACTCCTCATGATTATGTTAAACCTTCATCTTTGGATAACCTATAGCCATTGTCTCCCTTTGTCGACATCACTGGAGCCAAGAAACACGAAAAGTGTTTAGGTGGTCTAGGTCATGGGTTGACACTTTTTTTGTAAAGGGCTGGGTAATATATTTGGCTTTGTCAATCATATGATCATATGTTGCAACTATTCAACTCTGCTGTTATAGTGCAGAAGTAGCCATAAACAATTTGTAAATGAACAGGCATAGCTACATTCCAATAAAAAATTACTTAAACAGGCAGCAGGCCAGATTTGACCCTTGGGTTATATTTTGCTGGCCCCCGCTCTTCCTGTGGTCTGCCTCAGAGTCACTGGTTAGAAAGCACTTCCCAGCAAAATTTAGGGAGCTTATATATGGTCTCAAGAGGAAGTCCCACAAGCCCATAACTTTGTTCCAAAAAGCTATACCTCAGTGTTTATCAACCATGTGCTCTAATGGACTCCAAGTAGATATGCTTTTCTTCTCTCCACTTCTAAACCGTTTGCTTTGAAACACCTGATCCAAATTCATGTCTTTTAGGGAGTCTTCTTATCTTACTTATTTTACTAAACTCATTTTATTTTCCTTCTTCATTCGGGATTCTGTATGTTCTTTTGGTAAATGTTTTTAATCTTTTCATATGTGTCGCCTCTCTCTCCATTATGATATATGCTCATTAATGAATCAATGTGGGAAGGAGAAAGTGAGGAAAGGAGGAAATACAAGGCATGTAAGGCTACTGGAAAATACTTTTTGAGGAATTGGGGAAGGAGGATAATGTTTTGAGAGGAGAAATTTGTTCTGTTGAGACTCATAAAAATCTGTAGTAACCCAAGAAAGGATGTAGTTGGGAACATTCATTTTGTGTAAACGCAAACCTGTAAGAAATACTGAAGTCCAATGAATGTTGTATATTTAAAAAGACATACACACACACACACACACACACACACACACACACACACACACGTATATATAAGTAAGGCTACATCAGGCATTCAGTTTTTTTTTTTTTACTAGGAAGAATTTTATGCCTTCAACTTCATTTTCTAGGTTACTTGATTAATTTTGCGGGAGTCTTAGACTGCTTTTAAGCCATCTTAGAATAAAGCTCTAACCGTAGTTTTAAAAATGTGTTAAATCTTTCTCTATCATGAATGTTTTCTTCTGTGATGTGATAGCATCGATTTGAATATGAGTTCTATTAGGAAAAATATGGTTAATGTTCAGCAGGTGAATAATTACAAATTCCTAAATCAAATCTTTAAGTTGCTTAATCATTTAGAACTTAATTTGCTTCATTTACACTCTTATTAACTTTCAAGCATTTAACAGCTTGATTTTAGGTATGAAGAGATGGCTTAAAGCATATTTTATCTTCTTGCAGCAACTTATTTATAAGATGTCTTGGAAAGATCAAGCAAGTCCAAGAAAGTTTTCTGAATCAACATTTTTAGTAAATCAAGTATTGTTTGGGAAATTCTCATTTTTTTCTGACTTTTCTTTTAGATTTCTATGTTTGATTTTTTAAAATAGCCCAACAAATTTTATATATGTGTGATGTGTTTATATATGTAGATGTGTTTATTTATACACATCTACATACATGTTCATTCATTCATGATTCTGTGTGGAGATTGAACTGTAGGAACATTTTTTTTTCTAGATTGAGAGAAGTAGAGGGAAGATAGTTTCCACTTCCATCTTATTTTGTTCAGTCTTAAATAGAAAGAGGGCTTTATGAGGTCATAAAAGGAAAAGTTAATCCTATTTGTTATTGTGATTGGTCACATTAGCAAAAATATTAAGACCCAAGGTGATCTGACATGGAGATCACTTTGCCAATGAGACCTTTAAAATGGGAGGACAGTCTATATCAGTGTTCCTTCAACAAGGCCATACTTCTGAATCATCCAAAGTGTTTTGATTCATTTAGTGGTAAATGCAACAAAATAGTCAATAGGTGATTTTGATACTCAATTAAGTACTGGACTATGTAGTATTTAAAATCCCTGTTGGCACTAATATTCCGAGAGCCTCTGCTTCCAAGCTGTTACAGTTCTTCCTTTACCACCTCATACTATTTTATGTATTTTTATCTTATTTACTTCTCTTGTTACTTCATGTATTTCACCATCCAGAGAATAGCTTTCAGTAGGCAAGGACTGTATCTTCTTGCCCTTTAAAGCCTCATTAATACCTTAAGTAGTGCTGGCCATGGAATAGGGGTTTAATAACTTTGCTGGACTCTGCTTGAAATTACCTTTCCTCTCAGGAGCTCAGTACTTACAAAGAGATGCAGGATCCTTTGGGCACCTCAGACGCCCACTGCCTATTTGGAATCAGACCTGTTTGGATGTCAACAAATGCAGTTAACAAGCAAGAGACTATCCTTCAGACTCAATCCAAGTGCTGGTTGTTGGGGCATGATTCCTCAGGGAGGGCTTGATTTTGGAGTAGTGTTTTGTCTTATGGGCTGGCCTGGGCACCCTCCAAGCCTGTGCTCCCCACTCCAGATCTGTTTCCTTGGAAGGTATTGAAGGATGAAGTGGAAAAGACTGTTTGTTAGTTGCACATATGGCAAAGTTGTCATAAGGAGCTGGATTCTGGAGACTGCACACAACCGAAATCATATCTAGTCAAAATTGTCATAGAAAATCCAGCAGTCACCTACCATGGTGGCAAGATGCTTGCACTCGGAGAGAAATGGGAACTAAGCACAGTGGTGAGAACAGTTAACGTGTGTCCATCCAGTTCCACATTCACTATATAGAATCTGATCATTGAGTAAAATAGTAGGTTATTCTCTAGTAATTCTAAATTTTTTGTTCGTTTTACTTTTTATTTCTGTTTTGACATGCAATCTCATACTTGCATTTGGATGACATAAATGTGTATATGATTCAATTCTATTCCATGGTTTGTTCATCCTGGAGTTTGTGCTTCATTTGAACCTGAGAAATTTTAGGATTTCACAAGACTTTTGAACCTAGAGGTCCTGTGGCATTTGGGTTTCTACAAAGCAATGCAGCCACTTTTTTTTTTCTTTTGGTAAACTATTTTCCTGTCTCTTCATCCACAAAGCATGAGATCTGCCTGCCTTAGAGCTGTTACCCAGAGCATAATACTAGGGCCTCTATGTAAATTTATGTGACATTCTCACTAGAAAATTGCTTAAAAAATGAATGATATTTCTACGGTTTACTGTTTTTCACTTTAAGTACGTTTTCTGACAATATGTCTTCTATTAATCATTTAAGCAATAGTAGGAGCCTTAAAGAAGTGTATTCAGAAGCAAGAACCCATGGTTCATTTAGTGCTGTCTAAAAAAATTTCTTATTGATTGGCATCCTCTGTGGTTATGTGATGTAATATTTATAATATGTCACCCAGCCATACATCAAAACAAGTATGTCTGTTGTTTTGTTTCCATGGGAGATGTTGATTTCAGAGAGGTCTGCCCAGTTTTACGTCACATTGTGGCCAACCACTGGACCAGAAATGGGAAGTGACTAGATTTATGGAGTTATTGGAAATGGCTTCACAGATACCTTGGTATCTGCAGATTCCTTCCTCCCTCCCCACTTGCCACATCACCGCTTTTCCTTCCTCACTTACCCCCTGTGCACCTGGATTTTCTTGGCACACATCCCCATAGTTAAACAGGCTCATTAAATCTGTATGTGAACACGAACATACTACCAAGCCGTTGAGCAGTGCTCTGGTCTTGCTGGGGCAGGAGCAAAACCACGCCTGGAGGTTCTTTTTGCCATTCATCATAGATCATGGCTGAGAAATGTCCATTGCCGTGTTATTATAGGAGCTTAAACCTGCCCATACTTTGCTGTGTATATAGACTGCGCTGCTATTTTGGGATGAATGTTGAATAGTGGTGAATGTGCTAACCAGCAGCCTTTGGGATTTGAGCAGGAAGGGAGTGGGTGAGGCAGAGCTTTGCCTGGGAGACCACCAGCATTCTAAGCAACCACCTGGGGCCTCCTGTGGACTTCAACACTGGCCAAAAAATGAATCAAGGTTGGGATACTTGGTTGCCCAGAATGGCCTATTTCTTGTCTTCCTTTGCAATTATTTTCTTTCTTCTTACTGCAGGAAAAAAAAGTGAAGGTCAACAGTACACAAGTGCTGGACTTCAATTGTCAAATAAGTTGTCTCTTAGCTCTACTTTTGTCACTAAACCCTTGTCATTCATTCTTTACTGCCACTGCAATCTTTGCTTGGCCTCTCTTTCCTTCCTCTTCTCCAATAGGCTCCTCTGTATGCCTCACAACTTTAAATTATTTAAAATGTGACACCATTTCTTTGTTCCCTCTAAGGGAGCAGCCCTGGGGCCTGCCCAGTGTCTGTAGCACTCAGCCAAAGGGAAGGAGGGAGGGACCCTCCACCGTCTGTTGGCCATCCTGGGCTACCACCATTTCCCAGCCCAATAGGAGCTGTAAAACTTGTGACTTACATAACCCAGCTAGCATTCTCCAGCTAATCTACAGTCTGGGCTTTGAAGATCACAAGAAAGCAAAGGTCACGACCCAGAGATCAAAGTGACAGAAGCCCACAGAGTAATTGCTGGTTACCCTCTGTAGAGGGCCTTGGTCTGTCCTGTGGGTGTATTGTTTGCATGGAGACATCAAACATACTGCCGGTCAACTGTGAGGAAAATCAGCTGGCCTTTGCCAGTTGTCAGGCATTCATTAATGCTGTAGGTGAGCTCACCTCGGCTCATTAGAGTGAAATCATTGTCATCTCTCTGAGCATCTGGAGTTATTCCACTCACAGTGTTTGTTCATTACTCTTTGGTCTTTATTGACTTTTTTTCTCACCGTCTTCTTTTACCTGGAGGTGTGAGGGGGTGGTTTTATAAGGAAATTGGAGTAATAAGAAAGGAAGCTATGTATGTATTTTTTATAAATTAACTTGGAGACACATAGACTTCAAGCAAATTAAAGCTTAAAAAAAGAGGCTTAGGCATCATTTAGTCCATTCCCTTCACTGCACAGATGGAGAAACTGAGGCTTGAGAGGGTGATAGAAACTAAACCAAGATTGCACAGCACGATGAGCGCAGAGTCTGGGCTCTTTCCTCTGCCCTGTTAGTCTTTAAGTCTTTTGTTATGAAGACCTTTCCTCTTTTTAAATTTTCTCCCCCATGCTTTAAAGCTTTATCTCTTAAATAAACTGCATTTAAGCAATTGCTAACTTTTAAAAATTAGTCAGATATATTTAACTGTTGATCAGTGCTTTTAATGAGCATAAGGTAACCCGTGTTACCAAACAGGGTTGATGTCATCCAGTCAAAAGCAAAGAAGCTTGATATTTTGTTGGCGTGTTCACTCTATTGTGTTAATCTTTGTGAAAGATTGAGAACAGTTCATGGGTCACCTGTTGCTTTCTTCAGGGGCCCCCCAGTAGAGTATCAGTAACTTGCACCATCCCTCCCCACCTCCCATGTATGGGAGCAAGTGGGCAGCAAGAACTAATACAAAGAAGCATAGAATGCCATAAATGGAAGGAAGTAAAAAAAGCTCCAGTGACCCCACCTCCAGTTCCCTCAGAATCTAGAAACTTGGTATTTTTTGAGTAGAGTCTCCTCAGAGAAAGAAACGTGGCAGCCAACCCCAGGAGCAGACAAAGGAGATCCATCTTGGCATTTCTGTGTTGTGCATTGTTATAGGCAAGTAGCCAGCTCCCCTCAGGTAGCAGTTGTGGACAGGAGGGAAGAGCATTCTCCTCTTCCTTTGAAGTCTAGGTGGAAAATGCTACAGCTTCGGGATTTGGGCAGAGAAAATTGATTTTGGATTAAAACAAACAAACAAAAAGCCTTTCTGCTGTGCCTATTCTCCCCTACCAGCTTTAGATGTCTTCTTAGAAGAGTTCTTTAAGAAAAGGGAGTGTTCTATATGGAGAGAACCTGAAAAGCTCTGTGCGTGGGTCTCACCTTTAGAGAATCTGCTAGCGGACAGAGCCAAATAGGTCTTTATACATCTTCCCAGGATCCCTGATCTCTTCTTCATAACCTCACCATCCATGTTACAGCTGAGAGTACCCCTGACTTTTTCCCTGCTAGCCCTGGGACTTTTTTGCCCAGCCCCCTTGGGAAGGTCAGGAAAATTAGAGTTGCCCTCTGGAGCTAGGGATGGGAGACTTAGAACTTAGATGGATCTCTTTTCATTAAGCGGTGTCCTGGCTTAACAAGCAGTTTTATAAATCTGAAGCTGTCTCCGGGTGTCGCAGGATTTATAGACGGGGGTTTCTGCCATAAAGTGGTTTATGATGGCTGCCTTCTGTGTTATTAGTAGCTGTCTCTTCCTTCAGCCATTGCTGTTTGATAATAGCCTTAAAACACCCAGAATTACTTACCTGCAAGCCCCATTCCTGATAGCCCCTGTTGACAGTCTGAATAAGTTTACTGCCCTTTTGTTGTACTTTACCTTCAAAACAAACTGATTGAACCATCAATAGCTCGTAGAAGCTGACAGAGGCATGTCATGTGGACTAGCCCTTGTGATTGCAGGTTATCTGGGGGAGTTAACCTTCTCGCATTGTTAACCGAAATGTTTTATGTACTATGCAACTTTAGGATATGGCTGTGATAACCTCAGTAACTAAGTAATACATCATGGTAAAGAGATTTTGGTGCAACAAATAACCTTGGATTAAATTTACAAGGGTTGAATTGATATTATAAAAGCCTTCATTCTTTGGCTTCGGGAATCCTCTCGTATTTTTATGGCAAGCTTGTGTTATATGCAGGATTGAAGCTGCGGCTTTTGACACCCTGACATGACCTAGAACAAAGGAAATAGATCTTCTGAGACCAGGATGGGACAGGCAGGCAGAAAGCCCATGGACTTATCACTTGGCGGTAATGTTTAGAGCCAGTTCCAAACCACCAAGAGGCTGGAAGATCTGGTATGTGTGGCTGCGGTCTGGGCACTGTGTACCAGGCAGGACAGACCATTAGCAGAATTGAGAATCTTTGCTGCCTTACCAACCTCATCATTCCCAAACTGCTTTTTCTTCTGGACAGTAGTTCTCAGAAGGACCAGCAGCATCAGTCTCACTTAGGAACTCATTAGAAATTTAAATTACAGTCCCCACTCTAGATCAGAAACTCTGATGGTAGGGCCCTGCCACCTGTGTTTCAACAAGCCCTCCAGGGGATGTTGATACCCACTCAAGTTTGAGAATCACTGTACTAGTATATAAGCTCTTGAGAACAGGGTCCTTGTCTGTTCTGTGCATCACCTTATTCTCAGCACCTGGCACAGTTCCTGGCAGGTGGTAGCTGCTCAATAATTATTTGTTGGGTGAGTGAATGTATAAATGAAAGAAGACATCTCTAAGGGAGGGACTTCCGACCCTGGGCTGAGTCTCAGGCCCAACTACTTGGGACAAGCTTTCCTAGTGTCCCTCAAATCTCTCTAAGGAGCAACTACCTAGAAACCCCAGGCTGGCTGTCAGGATGGGAGTCAAGTCACTCCTAGTTTCAGGGTGACTGGCAGCTTATTTCATGGGCTGTTTCTTTGATTATATAAGAAGAGTGCTCTGAAAAACAGCAGCTCTTTGTCATCTAAAATTTTTAACTAGCTTAAAAGCCAGCACCTCTCTCTCTCTCTCCTTTGATTTCAGGGCTGTGATCCAAAGTGGGGCAAAATGACAACGTGCTGTCTGTTGTCATCGTGGTTCCTGCCAGCTCCGTGAAGACATCTTTCATTTCCTTATTAAACATTGGCTGATTTTCTAATACTGATGTTTTCTTCACCTGAATATTCATCTTTTCCCACCCTACACTTAGTGGGTGTCTTTACTCCTTTGAGCGTCACTCCTGACATATTGTTTCCATCTGTACTTGTCTTTATTTGAAAGAATCTGTTGTCATCAAGACTTTGCTGTTACAAGCAGAAGATGGAAGTTTTCTCTGACATTGACTGAGGCTAATGGGAGTTATATTGGAGGAGAGAAAGGTCATTTGAGCCCCTTGTGGAATTTTTCTGATTTGCGGTAGGGTTAGGGAGCATTTGGAGGGGAAAGAAGAAGCTCTGGGAGAAATAGGAAATAATGTAATAAGGCCGGAGAAGAAGCAAGAAGTAGAGAGTCATTATTTCCAGGACTTCAAGTGTTGGGGATCACAGTTCTGGGGAGGAAAAATATACCTCCAAAGAATTTTAGAGTATTTTGACTTTAAAAATGACTAATATAAAGTTCATAACTAGATGCCTCCAAGTTGTCATCTCTGGTGTTCGAATGATCAGCTAAATCTTTAACCTGGACAAGCATATGGAGGTCAGTTGGTGATGTGAGACAACCTTATGAATGTGAGAGCTGGCCCTGGAATCCAAGGGTCCACTGAAAAGACAGGCATACTGCTTATCCCAAGTAACAGTAGCACTGAGGAAAAGTTAAGTGCTTGGATTTGCTTTAGGATTTGATTCCTTGAAGCTTGCTTGAGATTTCCGGTTCCTCCTCATCTTCCTTCAGCCATTAGTTTTTAGCCATTCAGTGAGTAATATTAGGTCTCTTTCTCTGTGCGCCCAAAACTTCTGTATAACCTCAATCTTAGCACATAGCTATGCTGATTTCTAATTTCTCTGTGCAAGTCTGTCATCCCCATTACACTGAAAACCCTTTTAAATATAGAGACCATGTTGTAATCACCTCTGTATACCTAGAGCCTGGCACATAGTAGGTGCTCAAGAAATGTTCATGCTACAGAAATGAACTGGTATTTTACTGAGTGAATTCTAATGCTACTTTCCAAGATAGCGTGAGGGTGAACAGCAAAAAAATTGTTCCTGCCATCAAGAAGCTTATAGTTTAGGTGAAGACATCAATCTAACTAAATTCCTGACTATCAGACAAATTGCATGGATCTTTGAGGTGGTCACCCCAACATTCCTAAATGGTCTCTGCCTCCTCTCTCCCAGATGCTTTGTTCTGCACAAGCTGCCCAATTTAAAGTTTTTGGATGCCCGGAAAGTAACCAGACAAGAACGAGAGGAAGCTTTGGTTAGAGGGGCATTCATGAAGGTGATAAAGCCCAAGGTAAGCTGCCTATTCCATAATCTCACCTCGTTGGTTACTCTCTGAACATGGCAGATGTCCTCCTATGTGTTTAGAATTCAGGAGGGATCTCACACTAGGGTGTCATCCATGGACATACTATGAGTCAAATAAGAAGTAGGACTGGGTATAAATTGAGTCTTCCTATAATCCAGTCGATGGGTGGCTCTTTTACCAATAAAATGGCACACCATGTGCAGCCCAATGATGATGTTCCTGGAGTGGATTTCAGGCCTCTTCTTGAAGATGGTTCATTTACAAGGTGAGGCCTCTGCAGGTCTGGAGCTGAGAAAGAAGAAAGAGGAAAGTGTTGAGCATTTACTACTTCTAAGGTGGGTAGTATTCCTCTAGTGCTTCAGAGGAGACCCTTCTTTCTTGGGCCTGAAGGGGAGCCAGGGGAGAGAGATGTTCTTTGGTCAACAGCTCTCAGAGATATTGTTAGTGGGAAGGCAACTTTATTGGACAATGTGACCTGGGACAGGTGTGTATTCTCTCCATGTAGCTCTGTAGAATTCATGGGAATGATGTTTACTGACCTTTCCTTTACCAGCCAAGTCTGTATTGAGGCTGTAGAAATGACCATGATATCATCTTAATGACAGCATTGATGAGCTAGGCGAGATCTAGCTTTGGGTCTTGGATTCAGACACAAGGAAACTTTTAAGGACATGGACAACTATCTTATTGGGAGGAATTTGGGTCCTTCAGTGAAGCCAGAGGCTGGGGAATGAACTTAATGACCCTTGGTGACCCCTTGGAGGTCCATCACTGCTCTGGGGTTCTGTGGAGCCACATAGTCATTTCCTGTGGGATCCCAGCTTGTGTGTTGAAAACACTGGCCCAGAAATCCTAGAGGTGTAGTTTGTCCTCGCTTACTGACTTAGAGTACTCTGCACATGCATTGGAAATGATTAAGAAGGAAAGAGGAAAAAACAAACAGAACCAAAGCAGAAAAAGGAAACCTCTTCCATCAAGTTGCTCAGCTGGCAGCAGACCTCAGGCCACTTTATTTCCCTCAATCCGTGAGGTACAACTTATTTTCCATTATGCTAAATACAATTGCTAACAGTTGTGGAAATATGTGATATGGAGGGTATAATGCTGGCAGATAAATGCATTGTTACCTGTTTCAGCATGTGGGAAATTAATCGAGTGATTCGTTTCATAGCTATTAAAGTGTTAACAGTTTTCTTTATTGAAGCAGATTTGACATATTGCTCATGACTGCCTTTAGTTATTTCAGCTTTTATAATTTTGTCCAAATGGAATAATTTCTTTCTCAGCCTCCTTTTTTTTTAAAGATGCCAGAGAAAGCCATATCACCAAACCAAACAAAGTGCAACAAATTTTTATAATATCTGTTTATAATATCTTGGGTTCTTGCCCATCCTACATTTCCCATCTTCATATATACAAGCATTTTACTATATTAATATTTCAACTGCTATCATTGTCTTTGACATGGGCAGCTCTACATTGTCACAGGAAATCTGAACATGTACTAAATACTGTATTTGGGTGGGGTGCTGTCTATGTGTCCACCACTGTTCTAAGGTTCTTTGTATATAGATTTGTGAGTCCTCACATGACCCTATAATGTAGAAGGGAAAGAGCATTAGCTCATTCTACAGGTGAGGTAACTCAGGCCTAAAGATGTTAATTGGGGCTGCCTAAGTCACCAGGCTACTAATTGCTGGAGCTTTACCTGTTTTTCTGAGCATAGAGCCCACATTCTTCCTCTCTGATTTCTTAACCTTGGATCAGTGAGCTAGACATTTTCCCCATGCATCTCTGTTCAAACAAAGCCTCATAGGAAGGCCTCGATGGAGAAAACAGGTGAAAGCAGGACTGTTCTGTTGAAGTAGAGATGGTGGTAGCAGTGGGGGATGTTGGTAGTAGGGAAAACTGAAATCCTCACCTGTCTTTGAAAGCAAATGGGAATGACTCCTTAAAAATCTGGTAATAGCTGGTTTTCTGAGTCATTAGCAACTTAAGCAGAAATGTTCTTCAAAGCTCCAAATTAAATTCTAATCAATTATAGAATTAGCTCATGTTTCTGTGATTGACTCACATCTTTACTAACTGTATAAAGTTTGAAAATATCCATTAATTATTTGTGAACAGGCAGAAGTACTCTGAAAAGCATGGGGACCTTCAGTTGTTATCTTTCTATAGAATGACATGATTTCCAAACCAGGGACTTCAGAAAACACCTGGCCTGTGATCTCATTTTATGGGTGAAAGAACTGGGAGAGAATGTAGTTTCCTTAGGCCCCACAGTTCCATGGAGACAGACTCAGACCAGAACCCAGAGGCTTCCAGTTAAGTGTTCTATTTATGCCACGAGCCTTCAAGTGTACCAGAGAATTTCTCTGTGTTCCTGGTTTCATATCAAACTGTATGCTTCTCTTGAATGGCAGGCAATTTCCTTTTGTCTGTTTTCAGAGATATGCACTGGTACTTTTCTTGCAGATAGAGGCCAAATGAGCTCCTTGCTGAATTAATAAATTGATGTTAAAAAGGCTGGTTCTCGCCTGCTCACAGTATATACAGACATATGTTTGTTCCTATGCAGGTGTGTGTATATGCTTTCCATCTCTGTGTATATATACATATGTATGTTCTGGGAGGTATGTGTACGCCTGGATTCGGCTCCTAAGTGGAGAGCAATTTCCTCCCCGTGAATTGCCGATGTTGTGCTGAGCGCACTGTGTGAAGACCTATTTTTCATAACAGCATCAGAATCTCAAGTTGGCTTCTGTCCTTTCTGAGGCAGCGGCCTGTTGTGCTTATTCAGCAGAAGGCTCTGATGGATGATGAAGGGGGCCGTGATTTGGGGAGCTGTTTTCATTTTATTCTTGACATAAAGTATTTGGGAGAATGGAAAAATGCCTCTCCAATCACAGCCCTTGCCTTGGAGGTAGGGAATGGGGAGTGTGGGTGTTCTCAGCTGACGCAAATGCAAAATCATCTGGGGAGCTAATAAACCCCCTGTGTCACAGAGGTTCGATTTGGTACCTAGCAGGCCTTGGCACTTGAGTGCAAGTTCTCTCTCGCTTTCTCTCATGATGACAGAGTTCTCTTTCACTGCTGCCTTTTGGCTTTTGTTGTTTAAAATCTGCCTTCTGTCTGAGCTCTGATTGTTCTACAGAAAGATGCTGTCATTCATTAGGGAGAGATAGCTAATGCTACAATGGCCTCTTCTAGATATGTGTGTGTTTGTGTTTGTATGTTGTTAGTTAATGAACTTACAATAGCTATGCTTTGCTCATTCCCCAGAATTTTAAAGAAAATATATATCTTTGTCAAATATTAGATATCGAATTGTGCCATTGTTAATACAGAGTGTACCAAGCTGGATGCAGAGAAGGCTGAGGCCCCCAAAGAAAAGCTTCGGTAATGACCACACCACGAACCCCTTGCTGCACTGGGAAACATAGATCAAAGCTGTGCAGAGGCCTGTCCAGGAGGGCATGTGTGGCAGACACGCCAGCCCTGCACATCAGAGAGACAGTTCAAGAATCCGACAGTCAGAATTGCTTAATTATGTCCTGGCTTTGTAATTATTCATTCCTGTTCTGGCAAAGAGCACAGTTGTCATTTCTTTGACATATATTTAAAGCTAAGCTCTCTTGTTTACAGGCACATATACAAAGTTGGCTACCAACTATTTAATCTTCAGAACCTTACAGAAGCGATGGGGAGATTAACTACAGGGGCAGCTGATTTGAGAATCACTGCTTATATTAGAAAGCACTTTAACATGTATATTTTTGCTTGGAATCATTGCCATTCTCTTATAGATAAGATATGGTAATAGGTATATTAGTATATTAGTAGATAGTTCCTTGAAAATATGTTATGCATGTCTTTATGCAGGTATGCCTGGGTTTCCTATCATATGCAGTTTGTGTAGTTTTTATAGTTTGTATATTTGTGTGTGTGTATCTTTGGATATTTGCACAGGGGCTGTGTGTGTGTATGTATGTATGTATGTATGTATGTAAGCGAAGGGGAGGGAGCTAGGGAGATATGATGTGTTAAAGGAATAAACTTCGGTGTACCTGTACTTTCCATAAATCTTTTTTATTCTCATCCTTAAACTGAAAGTTGTAAGTTATTTGGGTCCAAGGATCACCTGCTTCCATGGCTGCACTACACAGTCTTGCATTTGAAATTTGGAGTTGGGCTCTAATTCCCCTGGGTAACTAGTTTCTTCCATTGTGTCCGTGTTTTTGGATTTCCACCAAAAAAGGCAACCTCGCATAAAGGGAATAGAGCATTGAGAAGCCAACTGTTCATTAGGATAAAGCAGCTGCTTATCTGCTGGGCTGTCAGCTCCATGAGGGCAGGAACTTTGTTTTCTCACTCTCATGTCTGCCTGGGCTATAGCAGAGGCTCAGCCATAAGAATGAACCATG